>JADRCD010131021.1:656-45804 GCA_019843815.1 Montemys delectorum | reverse complement strand
GAGAGCCATTTATTCTTATGGACGGTAAGGAGAAAGGGAAAGCAACAACTGACAGAGGAAGAGGAGGAGGAGGAGGAGGAGGAGGAGGAGGAAGAGGAGAGCACAAACAAGGGTGCTTGCTTCTCACTTGGTCCAGGGAATTGAATGATTGTGGAAGACAGGGTGGGAGAGGGGATCAGGAGGAGAGTACTGGCTCAGGGTTGGGTGTGGGGAAAGGCATGGGTGATGGCTGGATGTCCATAAGAATAAATGGAAATCAACAACTGACAGAGCATTGAGGTAGTAAGCATCTCCAGGAAGAGAAGGAGACCTGGGATAAGTGAAGCATCCAAGAAACAATGGGGTGTCCTTAGCTGGGATTCACAGCATTGGGTATATGGAGTCTGAGGAGACTGTCTATTGTGGCCAGGCAGGAACCCCACTGGAGCAATAGGAATACCAACTACCCACAAAATTTTTGACCCAAAATTGATCCTGTATACAATAAATGCAGGAATTGGGTATGGAGCAGAGATCAAGAGAACAGTCAACCAATCAACTCCTGAACTTGAGACAATTGGATGGCCAATTGTCAAGTACCAATCCCTGATACTATTAGTTATACTCTATTATGCTTGCAGACTAGAATATAGCACAGCTGTCCTCTGAGAGGCAGTACTAACCAACTGACTTACACAAATGCAGACACCAATAGCCAAATAGTAGATGGAACTTGGGGACTCTTACGGAAGAATAGGAGGAAGGGTTGCATCCCCAGAGGGTTTAGGAACTGCACAGGAAGACCAGTAGAATCAAATAAACTGGATCCTTCAGGTTCTCAGAGGCTAAATCACTAACCACTGAAGTTGTTATGCCAAAAACTGGGAGAAAAAAATCATCAACAGTTTTAACCACCTTTATAACTTTTATGCTACTGCTCCATTTTATCAAACAAGAGATGCTTATTAGCTCAATAGTAGTTTGGCTATTATGGGAGTAACCAAGCAACTAATTTATTTCTAAGAAGATCTGAGGTCCAGTTTATCAGAGAATGCTCATACCTGGTGAAAGTTCTATGACTATGGAAGTCATAGATACCTGGTATCTATTAGTATAACTATTGTTATATTAATTGGAAATGTTGTCAACATACCCCTTGCGTACTTCCCTTAGAGAAATGCTACTTTCAGTCTTGATCAAGAAAGCTTCTTTTTGATGCAAAAGGTAGGTAATAGCTAAGGCAGAGATCTGTTACTTGTTGAGAAACTGAGGATAATTTACCATTTAGTATTATCATTAAATGTGACATACTATCATTCCCTGTATGCTTTAATGGAGAATATGAAGTATGAAAGGGGAGATAGAAAAAAAATGTAAGAGTCAAATAATAGGAGGAAGTTTATGATATGTCTATGGACATGACTTGGCAGTGACATTCATATACTGATGTTTTTAAAATGATCAGTTTGTGGGAAACTGGGGATCATGTACATCTTTATTGTTTGTAGAGCTGTACATAGTATTATTCCAAAAATATCTGAAGGAAAATCAAAAGTTTCAAATTATTTTGAATATATGCAGTAATTTGTTATAAAATGCAAACTCATTTGCAAATTTGATCACTTTTATTGTAGGTAAATATTGGCATAAAAATGCACTGTCATCTTGTCAATTCCCTGATAATATATCATATATATGCATATATAATAGAAGTTTTCCCCAATAATGTAGTACATTTTCTTGTCTTAATTACATACATACAAAAATTCCACACATTTTCTATGATCTACTTTATAAAGCAATATTTGTGAATTTATATTGAAAGAAATATTAAACAATAGGATGATAAAAATGATAGCCTTCACATCTTAGCATTATAAAGTAACTTACTGTGTTTCTTATTTGTTAAAATCATATGTTTCTAGTCTGATGCCATATAGATTCTTATTCAATAGGATCTGTTATAATTTTCCTGTTCTTATGATCAAATGTATATGGAAGATAAGGCTTGTGCAAATGTTTCCTTCCAGTAGAAACATGGCCTTTGTTGAGGAAATTCACAGTAAACTTACAAGACAAAAGGGGTCCTACCACAAACAGATTATGTAAGAAAAAAAACAATCTAATAAAGATCAATCTCTTGGTTTGAAATACCTTTAAATCGTCCAAAAATTCCAGTAATAGGTTTTTCTGAGTTGTCACCACACTAAAGTAGAGCTTTTGTTAATGTAGTTATCTAAATCATCATGCTTCTGTGGATAGCCTGTCAACATTTTTCTGTGAGTAACCTTCGTAATATTGGTTTGTATGACATTGTTGCCCTACCTGGAGTAAAATAGTGTTTGTTATATCTTCAGAAAAAGTTATACAACAAAACTCTATCTAATACAGCTCAGAATGATTTTTATATAAGATCTGTCCATATGCTTGAAGGAAATACAGCAAGTTAGAAAATGATATCCTGTTCCTTGGTTTTGTGAGATGTCAACCTGGTCTCCCTGAAGCTGACTATCAGGCTCCACCCGAACCTAACTGAGGATAAAGACATACTCATCACATCGATCTCTTGCAGTGTACTTTCTCTATAAAAATTTTATACTTTGATCTATTGATATTTTATTTGATGAGTTGAAGTTTTGAAAAGAGAGAGTAATCAACTCCTTACCAGAAAGATATTATTAGTATGCATATATGCTGATATAATAATCCAGCTTACTAAATATAATTTGACCATAAAAATGTTAATATGGACAGAAAATTGGAAAATCTGTCAAGTAAACAATATGTTATAAAACCTAAAAAAGTACCTTTTGTAGTTTTGATCAACAGAGACCTTTATGTGTAAAAGAAAAGCATGAACTAATCTCCATACAAACATTTCTCTTCCTGTCATTCCTGACTAAAAAGAAGAAAAAATGAATTAAAGTTATGAAAGAGAGAAAGAAAGAAAAAAGAAAGGAAGGAAGGAAGGAAGGAAGGAAGGAAGGAAGGAAAAGGGGAGAAAGGCCAAAAATCATTTTGTAATTTTAGGCAAACATATTGTTACTTTAAAATACTAAATTAGCAACTGTAGTTTTTTTTAATGTACATGCAAATTGTCAGTAAAAAACACAGTTATAAGATGGCATACATTCTGTAATAATTAAGTGAGTCAATACATGTACCACTCAGAGACATCCAAGTGACATACATACTTCAGTATGAGAAAGTCTGCTTTCTGAGGATGGCCTAGTTGGTCATCAATGGGAGGAGAGGCCCTTGACCCTGTGAAGGCTCTATGCCCCAGTGTAGAGGAATGCCAGGGCCAGGAAGCAGGAGAGGGTGGGATGGTGAGCAGGGGTACGGAGGAGAGAGTACAGGGATTTGTTTTAGTTTTTGGTTTTATTTTATTTTATTTTATTTTATTTTTATTTATTTATTTATTTATTTATTTATTTTTTGGAGGGGAACCTAGGAAAGGAGATATTGTAAATAAAGAAAACATCAAAAAAAAAAAAAAAAAAAAAAACCAATACTAGGATCACTGGCACGTGCTTGGGGAAAAAAAAGTCTGCTTTCTAACACTTAGGTAACAAAGGTACCTGCTGCTTTTGCTGACTGTTGGCTTTGTAGATAACCCAACAATGAGCATCTTTTAGTTCTCAAAAGGTGCATACCATATATGTTATTAATTTATACATTATTGAAAGATACAAGCTTAATTAAGAACCTTGGAAAACATCTTTTATTATTTATAATTCTTATTTACCTGCTTATAAAATGTAAGCTTTCACTATGTTATTTTCTCCAAATATTAGAAAGTCTACACTATTTCACAACATTCCCAAGTGGGATATTTAAAATAACCGGCCCTCATTTTAACATATATAGTAGAATGCTTAGATTTTAATATTTGATGACGTACCCAGACTTTATTTTTGTGAGTATTCTGATTGAATATGTAATTCACCATACATGTCTCATTATATTAGAAAAGTATAGATAAGTTTTTTAACACTATTGTTATTAAGATTGATGATATATAAACTATACACAAAAGGCTCTTCTTCCACACAGAATATTATTCTTAGTCCTCTGTTAGTTCTAGTCCTACACCATCAATACCCTAGGCCCATGTAAAAGGACACAATTAAATGGGTAAAAGAGAAGTCATAGTTGTTAGCCTAGGTTTTACAGAAGCTGTAGCATCAAAGGAAATATTGATGAAACCAGTGAATAGCAACATTTTTGCTTCTCCATACACAATTATATTGATTAAGAAAGATAGAAAACATGATATACTTCTTTGAATATACACTTTGATGTTTTGATGCAAACATAAGTCTTACTCTTCTAAAATATAGATGCTTTAAATACCCATTTTTGGGAAAACAGTCAAAATCAGACATACTCTTTTTGAAACATTTAAACTATGCAGTATACATCATAAGTGTCTAAGTGATGAAACTATTTGATCCTGGCCTGTGACCTCTGCATGTTGACATTTGACCAACATGCACTTGTGTATACACCTGAATGAACATGTTTACATGCATACACATGAACACATACATACATCACACTTACCTAAACATAAATGCCATACAAAAATAATAAACATTTAAATGTACTGTTCAATTAATATATAGTATAAGCAACATAAATATGATTTATTAAATTGAATCAAAAATCTAAACAACTCTCAAGTTATATTTACAGCACAACTTACCTGTTTAGAAACTGTACTTGTGTAACACAAATATTTCATGTAGTAATAATAGCTCACAAGTTCTAGAAGTCTTTGAATTGGTAGTTTTTATTCACTGTTTTAATCATTCTTCTCAAACTTGTTTAAAAATCAGGATATATATAGACAGGAGAGTTTACCAGGTCAATGTGTATATATATTACATTTAATATAATAAATATGATACAAGGAGTTATCAAATGGAAAATAACTAGTTTAGAGCCCAAACCTAGATCTAAGCTTTTGCCAGTGTGTTTCTAAGTGTCCTGTTTAAAACCATCATACAGACTTACATGCAGGCAAAATATGAATAAACATAAAATAAATCTAAATACCCTAGGCCCATGTAAAAGGACACAATTAAATGGGTAAAAGAGAAGTCATAGTTGTTAGCCTAGGTTTTACAGAAGCTGTAGCATCAAAGGAAATATTGATGAAACCAGCTTAGGAGTTTTTTACAGTGGAGATTTTCTGAAATCTATGAGGGTGACCCTAGAAAGGATTTCTGGTAAGTTAGGATACATAGTCTGTAGTGACCACCTTTTGTAGCCAGGCAAGACTTCCAGTGGTAGTACTGGGTTACATTAGATTACATTTTTGGTCAAGATTATCCCATGGAGATCCTTAAATCACTAAGACAGGTGATGTTAGGGCAGAAAGTTACAATTTGAAAACTGGCAATTGGGGTTCCATTACCAGGACAACTTCTAAAGAAATCATCAAACATAGAAGTCAAGCTGGCATAGGCTTGGAGCCTTCATATGGGTTAAAAATTGGGTCCTCTGTTCTGCTGCCACAGGGCTAGGGCCTCTCATAGAGGCAGACACAAGAAGTCTGACTGGTGCAAACCACACTGCTTCCAGGTGGGTATCAGGCTGTGAGAAGCCTCTGGACTCTGCTCCATGGGTCGGAAAGTGCAGTCTGATGTCTCCATGGACCTACCGGTGTGGATTCTAGTTCCTGGGCCTGTACAGAGGCTGGGGATGGCAGGTTCTGGCTCTTGGGGACCACAGACACTGCTGAATGCTGCAGAAGAGCTGAGAATGGAGTAGCCTCCCCGCAACTCCCCACAAGGCTAGCTCTGGCCTGGGCCCAAGGGAAAAGGACAGGAGGAGAGAGGTCTGGCTGGGTACCACTGGGAGGAGAGTCCTTGTCTTGCTTGGAGGCTAGCTTGGTTTGGAGGAAGCCATGTATGGAAGCACTAGGAGGCCTCCCATGTGAGATTAGACATGAGGCTCCTTAGAAGATGACCTGCTACATTGCTCCAGCACAATGGATCCTGATGAGAGGAGACAATCCATGGTTTTAAGGCGTTGATTGTAGAAAGGCAGAGAAGGGGAAGGAATAGGGACATAGAGGCTTGCCATGGCCATATGGAAAGAGGAGGGGAAGGGAATATGGAGAGAGGGGGAGCCAGAGGGCAAGAGAGAAGTAAGCAAGAAGCAGGAGTAAGAGAGGGAAGAGGGGGCAAGCAGCCCCTTTTATAGTTGGCCAGGCCTACCTGGCTGTTGCCAGGTAACTGTACGGGTAGAGTCCAGACAGCCTACGTGATTGATGACCAGAGAAATGTGGAGCTAGGGCCTCGTGTCAGGAGCCTAGTGTCTGGAGCATGTGGTAAACTTCCTTCAGGACCTTGCAGAGTGATCTGTTGGGTTTCCGGGGTTTAAACCTAGCTCGACCAGAAAACTGGATGCCTTTCATGGTCCCACACCTTCACCTTACATTCTTGTCTCTTTGTCATGGGAAGGTACTCTACAGGATATTATAGAAGTATAAATCTATACACCAAACCAACCACAAAACACTTTACCTATAGTCTGTCCTGCCTATAAGATATGATGGAATAACTGTGGTGAAGAACTTGCATGAACAACCAATCAATATTTGATCTAATTCGAAGCCCATGTCCTATTCTACCTAGATGGCCAGGAATCAGAGAATGGATATCCCAGAGCACAAGGGTAAAGCCAAACAGAACATTTTTTCAAATAAATCAAAGAAATGATTGCTAATAATATTCTGCTATATTCATAGAGTGGTGGCTTATCTAGTAATCTTCAGAAAGTCTTCTTCTGGCAACAGATGAGAGGAAGTAGAGAGGCCCACAGCCAGACATTATGCAGAGAATGAGTCTAAATTGTTGGACTCTATTGGGTCGCTCTCTTCTGGAATTGGAGAATCTAATGGAGGAGGGAAAGATAAGGTTGTAAGAGTCAGAGAGGATAGAGGACAACAGGAGAACGTGGCCCACTGTATCATTTAAGTAGGGATCACATGGGCTCACAAAGACTGAAGTGGAAAGATAGAGTCTTGCATAAATGTACACCAGTTCCTTTGCATATTTGTTATGGCTGTTAGTTTTGCGTTTTAGTGGAACTTCTAACTGTAGGAGTGGGAGTGTTTCTCACTCTTTTGCATACTATTAAGGGTATTTTCCTCCTATTGGGTTGCATTTTCCTGCATTGTTATGAAGGTTTTGCCTTGTCTTATCATATCTTGTTTTGTCCAATTTGTCTTGTCTCTTGTCTCTTGGAGACTAGCTTTATTCTGAAGAGAAATGGAGATGGCATGTATCTGGGGGAAAGGGGAAGTGGAGGGAGAAGTAGGAGTAGTGGAAGGAGGGAAATTGTGTTTTATGTGTATTATTTTTAATGAAAAAGAATAACCCTTGTGGGAAAAAACATTCAAAATAACTCTGCTACAAGTTTTGAATAATGACGACAATTTTTTTTAAAGTTCTTGTAAATGACAAAATATTTGTGGTTACTTCCCACAGTCCTTTTCATTCAGTAAATGCTTTAAGCAGGCTAATATTCATAATGATTAACTTCAAAACAACTCTATACAAATATTCTTGTCTCCATGAGCTTGGGATAGTCACTGACTAGTAATTTTTGGACTGCATTCCCCATCCTTATTTCTAGATGAGACCTTATGGTTTAATTTTTCAGAAGAACATAGAAAATAATTATATAAATTACCCCAATTCATGGTTTACAGATCTATATTGTCTTCATTTCTTTATCAACCAACTCAATTTAGTGTCCTGGAGAGGTCTTGAGAGATAAGCATGAATGATTTCAAGGCCCCTGAACACTTAAAATACAGGAGCAGAAATCTTGCCTCTGCTACCTTCAATATCCCTTTTGTTTTGCATGATTAACACATCTGATCTTCACTAAATAACTTTTTTAAGGTATAGTTTCTGTGTTTGAAAAAAAAGAGTATTAATTAGTACAAAGTTGTCATTAGGATGTTGCCCGAAATAGAGGTGAATAGGGAGTTGTCTTTCCAAAATTTTGCTTATTTGAATAACAATAAATGTACTAGATTTGATGGTTTCATTGACTAGTTGGCTCAGTAGGCTTGTTTTCCTAGACACATGATAGAACATATGGGTTTTTTCATTCCAATATTAATTACTGATATTAACTCTTAGATCGCATATTACACATCATATAGGGAGTATATCTGTATCTGTCTGTGTGTGTGTGTGTGTGTGTGTGTGTGTGTGTGAGTGTGTGTGTGTTTGTGTGTTTATGTATTGGAAAATAGATACAAAGGGTTGAAGGGGACCTAGATTCTGTCAAGAATTTTCCAAAAGCCTGTATGCTATAAGCTGGTAAATGTATAAGTGTAGTCTCTATAGGTATATCATAATGAAGGTAGTGAATAGGCTTGCTGGAGATATTGTTGTTGCCATTGCTGTAGACTTGGGCTGCAGCGTCAGATTTTATATGCAGAAGCAAATTATTGTGGACACTACAGAAACAAAGTCTATGAGCAGTGCTTAGTGGTACATACCTTTAATCCTAGCACTCTAGGGGAAGATGTAGTCATATCTCTATAAGTTGAAGAACAGACAGGTATACATGATGAGTTTAATGCTACCCAATACCACATGGTGAGATGCTGCCTCAAAATATCAAAACAACAATAATAGACATAATTAAGAAACAAAGGGCTGTACCATGTTCAGATGAAAAATGGAAGAATTAGTGTCCAGATAGAAATTTCTATAGGAAACAGTGAGGACAAAGCCCAGCTGAATCCATTGGATAGTAGGGAGTACTCTTCAAATTCTTCCCTTGATGTGCACAGTATATGTTTCTACCAGAGTGTTAGATATCTTCCTTTTTTCTTAAATAGTTGAGGTGAATGATTTATATATATACTCTTACCTCAATTTGGTATGTCGTGCAATTTTTAGGCCCATATTTTGGGGGTTGATTTTAATATTCCAATTTTCCTTGATAAATTTGTACAGTGTTACCCTTTATACTCCTGAAATTAATCACTTATCAGTCTATGCTATATGGGTGGTACTGGAAACTTGATGTTCATTTATACATTCACATAGTTATAAAGCTCTCCTTCATACTCAAAGTGGAATCCAAAGCTACTTGTAAACTGTGATCACTTGGAGCTAGGCACAATCTAAAACAACAACATAAAAAATAAAACAAAACATTGTTTTATTTAATATTGAGTTATTCAGAGGGCATGGCAAGAAATTAACATATTCAATAGATGTAAAGCAAACGTTTATAGTTTCTAATAATAGCCCATATTACTGTAGCAAGAGATGTTCAAAGAAATGTCAGAACTCTGGCATCTCCAGTAGGGTAGACTTAGGTCCTGTCCCAATTTGCCCATTAAAGAGACAGGGAATTGTGTGGAATAGAGAGAGATTTATTCAGTGTGGAAAAGATAAACAACCCAGTTATCCCAAGACCATCTTGAGGATGCTGACAAAACCTACAGGTTTAAATAGAGTAAGAGTCAAGAAAGCAGACAAACAAAAAGTGACCAAGTTATGTTCTCTTGATCCTCTCGGGTTCCACTCTTAAAAGTGGTCCAAAGACATTCTTATTGCTGAAGAGAATAGGCTGGATTTAAGGATATAATTACTGGGCTGTCTGTTACTATCTCATTTCTATGTATAATAGTCTTTTTTGGGGGGGATGATCATCCCTGAGAAGTCCAGCTGTTCTGAAAACCTGAGTTATATCAAAGGGAAAAGTTAAAAACTGTAACATACCAGTGTTTCTTCTGCCAAAGTATAGGAGACAGACAGATACAAAATTGTAGTGAAGATGTCAGGTTCTGTCCTACTGCTATTTCACCTTCTGGGAACAATAAGAAGTAGATGTTTTAAAGCAACAGCAGCTTCTAAGTGTGTATTTTATTACCACTGTTCTTTTCAATAAAATAAGAGCTAGGATTTTACCCCAAACTAAAACTCAAAGATTAAGGAAAGAAAGGAAATAGAAAATGATGATTCTTTAAAGTATACTGATGAATCAATAAATGAGGAACAGGGGAAGCAGTCAGCATAAAACAAAGGCTATGACATATTTTTGATTATTCCTCTAAACAAATATGTGAAGTTGCCTGCTAATACAAGACCAAAAATGAAAGAAGAATCAAGGCTGAACAACACTAACAGGAGGTGAAAATTAGAATTAACCCCCCTAAATACTTTTTAAGCCAGTATCCTGATTTTATCATTCAATAAAAAGAGGTGTTTACAGTTTTGGGTGACAGAGCAAATGTTGCACCTAGAAAAAGCTATCTCATTCCCTTTGGTTGCCTTGCATTTCAGCAACTTTGATCTTTAAAGGTTATTTTTTACTGAAAATCAATCTGTAAATTTCATAAAAAACCAAAATCGTAGAACATATGTTTGTGTTTATTACATGTAACATTGCTAAAGGATATTTCCTTGCTTCTATTATAATTTTGTACCTGAGTAGAATTAGATATGTGACATTTGCCATTACACAAATTCTGCACAACATATATTTTCAAAGTTACACATTCCAGTAACTTCTTGCACATTTCTATTATGTTTGAAAATTACTTAAGTTTTTTTCTATTATTTTGGTGTGTTTACTGAAACCTTTTGGGAAGAAAATATGTATGTCCTGGTGGCCCAAATTATGAAACAGACATTTTAAAGCGGTTTTACTAAAGATAATTGCATTCTCATTTGGATCCTCAACAAAGCAAAAATCAGAATGAAAGTTTTATTACCTTTGCTGCCTTCACAGTGTGTTTCTCTCATTTACTTTGGCTGAAAACACAGATATTAGGAATTGTCCTTAACCTTTTCTCATGAGTTAATTTGAATTCTGGAACAAATCGAACTTCGCAATATAGACTATACCTCAGATAAGGATACCTATTCATGAGGTAAGGTGGCACCCTGGAGAAGAAGGAATAATCACATTTCCTCAAAGAGTATTTTACTTCTTCTGGCCACATTACCGTGATCAGATTGACCATGGCTAGGACCAGACTACTTAACTAAGCATATCCTTTATCTGTTTCTGAACTCCTGCCTCTTTTAAAACATGTACTTTATGTCTGTGCCGCAAAAGCAAATGTGAAGTCAGTGAACCTCTTCATTTTCTTTCTCTTCTCTGTGTGACTGCACTAAAAAAAATCTCCTTTCCCTGTTTTTCACCATTACTTGTTCTTTTAATTAAAACATTGAAGACAAGAAAATGAACCTGGCTGACTGGGACTGCCAGAGCCAGACTTCTACACTAAAAACTGATTACAATTAGAGGAAGACTAAGTTTTTAAAGATATATTTTATTATCCTCTGATCAAACAGACATGAAGTTAAATATTAATTTCTTAGTCTGTATTTCTCATTGAACAAACAGTAAGTGAATGCTACAGAATAGCTCCATCTGCTGACCATTGGCAGTGTCCTGAATTCATCATGATTTAAACATTTCATGTTTTTTTTCTGTTTTCAAATAACTTCAATGAAAAATAAATTGGAGTGGAAAATATTTGATGTGCGTGTAATTTTTAATAAGTCACGGATGATCTTCTTTTATAACTGGAGGCTTTGTCTTCGGTGTGACATACTTTATTTATTGGAGGAAATGCTATTGCTCTTGAAGTTCAAAATGAAATATAATGAGTGTCTGCAACAGATAAATGCATTTGAAAGGAAATGTTAGAATATATGCAATGTAGGATATTTAAAGATAATGAAAAAACTGTTTAGGAAGACAACAATGAATCTCAACAGTGTATTATTTATAAGTGGCAATTACAAGGCTGGTGAATCACTGATTTTAATTCTTAATCATGCCTTACAAAGTATAAATATACTATCAGCATATCTTAATTCAGATGCTTGTGTTAACTCTGGCATGTGTGGTGTTCAGGAACAGCTATGGCTAGCAAAGGAAAAACCAAGAAGAAAAACACTAAAATAGATTAAGAGCAATTTGCCTAAAAGGAGGAAGATAACTTCAACCAAAGTATTTTCATAGAATTTGGCTGAAGATTTGGATAAAGAAAGGAGAGCAATTCTTAACCCTGTTACCTCCTTTACTCCTCTGAGTGATGTTGATCGTCATCAGGAGATGTAGAGATGAGCCCAGCCACATTTGAGCTGCGTAAATGACTTTGCACATCTCAAGCAGTGTTTGGCACTGTCGTGTGAGAAAATAGACTCCCTGTCGTCTGCGATGTGTGCTTCACAACCACATATGTTTGTTCAGGATAACATTTCACGACTCATGGCAGGGAGCGGGTGTCTAATTGTGATCTGGATTAGAATTCACAGGGAAGAAAGCTTTCCATCTTCACCCTCTCATAGCAGAGTTGGAGAAGGAGAGTGAGGAATTTTCTCCAGAACATGTTTTGCCACCTTTAGAAGTTAACATCTTGGTATTTTCTTAGAGCCCTCTCATTCTCCTTTGGATATGTATTCTCTACTTAGATGCACCACCCCCCCTCCGTGCAGCCTCCTGCACTGTGTCTGTGCTTGTACACAAAAGGCTTGTCATGGGGAGATTTGATTGCTAAGGGCTAGATTCTTAAACAGCAGTCTTCCAGATTGGCGAGATGTGTTTTAAAAGAGTAATTCTCAACATTCCTAGGAAACATTTTAAAAGGAAATTTTAGAAATGCAGAGTGAGCTGGAACAGATGGATGATAAGCTATACTTTGTTAATGACATCAGACCAATATAGCCTTGACTCAGAGAAGGGACTATTTGAAAAGTACAACCACCCCATTCCAACATGCTTCTTTTGTCATTAACCCCAGTAACCATACATAGACCATATACTCCTAACTCTTTATGGGAAAAAGCCAGATAAAAGGACGAGATGTTTCCAGTGTATGCTTTTTCTTGGTGTGCTGTGTTGTTAGTTATATAGTGAATGATAAAGTTTTAACCCTGTATAGTTGTAAACCTTTACGATTCCTTCTGGACTAACATGTGAACACTCAGAGCTGTTAACATAGCAAACCAAATCCGTTGTTTTGTTTACTCTCTGAACGTCGTCGGTTTATTTTTCATTATGAAAGGATGATGTTTCTCCAAACTATGAATTTGAAGTACATAAACATTTTTTATGTAAAATTCATGTGCAATTTTAGTTGTCACATCTCCTATCAAACATGTGAACCTTAGGATGTAGATATGATAAATTAAACTAACTTTCTGATCTCATTGTGAAAAAAATCATTATCATTGCTTCAAATAGCTAGCCATTTCTTACCTGCTTCATTATTTCTGAGGTTTTAATTTAGTTCTATAGCTCTGATGATGAGATGTGACTTCTGAGCTAAGAGTGTAATGGCTTTTCTTTGTTTGTTTCATATAGATGTGTTGAACTCTTCATGACAGTTTTCATGAAAAATCTGTTTCATTAGCATTATTACTAGCACAAAAATCTACGAAAAGAAATAACTACAAATCAAAATAAAATAAGAGTATTACTTACAATCATGCTACCAAGGTTGTGGGAACAAATCATGTTTTCCATAGCTACAATAAAAAATGATGAATAAAAAATTCAGTTTACAAAAATAGACATCTCCTGAATTAACATCCAATTAACAAAGGAAGATATTTACTTGATTATAGTATGGCAAATCAAAACTTATTTTTCTTAAATTTAAATACAGATCTTCATTGTAATATTTTAGGACTAAAAATTTATTTCTCATTTAAATTACATGGCTAGATGTACCTTGATCAAAATATTCATTAAGGCACATATGGCTTGGTGTTTTCATTGATATTTTCTGTCAAAATATGAGGTTTATTGATTTAAGATGCTTCATTGTCTGTCATTATTTTGTCAAAAGCACAACTTAATGAAATTTGTCTTATATTCATACTAAATTTTAATGTAGAAGAAATACATCTCATGAAACAATTTATGTTTGACCATATGAAATAGTAATAAAGACCATTTCCACATAATGTTGCTTACCTGTGGTGTAGACATCTACATCTAATCCAGGCATAATCAAATAGACAGACAAATATCCTTGGGTACTGAATGTATTGGTACACTAAATCAATAGTGGAAATGTTAGAGGTGACTTCACAAATTTGTGATGATCATTGCCATGAAATAAACCTCCATTACATAGTTAGATGATGGATGAATAGATGATATTCCTTCCAAAAGCATATTAAAATATTTTCTTCTCATTCAAACTAGACATTTCATTATTAATATTTTATTTTTATTAATCTCAAGAATGGTTATGTCATGACAATTTCTTTATATCAATAACTCAATGAGAAAAATGATGAAATTCCTTATGTGAACATTCTCTCTTTTAATAATGTTTGACAAATACTATAAACTTTAAGTGTTCTTATCCAAAAGCCCCTTTTAACATTATGATTAAGAAAATATTTTCATCCCTTCTTTATCTTGAATATAAAATAATAATAATAATAGTAATAAAGTTTGTAAACAAATTAATAGAAATCTCAACATAATCATTCTCAGTGGTAACATTCATTTAAGATTTGTGTCAGAGAGTTGACATCTGCTCTGTTTTCAACTATATAAATAAAAATGCATATGTATATATAAACATATAAAAAGAGAAAGACTTATAAAACTTGTGTACCATCAAAAATTATATAAGTACTACATTTATATAAATATGTTGATAAAATATTTTCTATATATTGCAAATTTATTTAAAATATCAAAACATAAAAATGAGTTCTGGGATTATGGCTCCTGATTAAAGTAATTATTGAGCAAGTATCAGAGCCAGAGTTCAGAGCCCTTGTAGTCATGTAAAAATCTGAGTGAGCAGCTCAAGCCTAAAATCTCAGTCCTACAGAGGCAACAACAATCAGATCCCGGTGGCTTGCTGGACTGCCAGTCTAACTAAATCAGTGAGTACCAAGTTCAGAAACACCCTCTCTCAAAAAATAAGGTGACACTGTTTCCAGTTTCTGGCTTTTATGAATAATGGTGCTATGAACTTATCAGAGCACATGCCTTGTCCTTGAGGTACAGTGGAGCATCTTTTGGGTATATGCCCAGGAGCAGTATAGCTGAGTCTTCAGGTAGAACAATTTTCAGTTTCCTGAGAAAAAGCCAGATTGATTTCCTGAGTGGTTTTAACAGCTTGAAATCCCACCAGCAATGGAGGAGTGTTCCCTTTCTTTACATCCTAGCTAGCATGTCACTTGAGTTTTTGATCTTAGTAATTTTGATTGATGTAAGGTGGAATCTCAAAGTCATTTTGATTTGCATTTCCCTGATAACTAAGGATGTTGAACATTTCTTTAAATTTTCCTCAGCCATTTGTGGTTCCTTTGCTGATAATTCTGTTTAGCTCTGAGCTACCAACCAAAAAACATATACAGCTCCTCTGATACACCCACCTCATATGGAGCAGAGGGCTGCCTTGCCTGGCCTCAGTGGAAGTGGATGTGCCTACTCCTGGAGATACAGGGGTGTCAGGGTGGAAGGAGAAACTCTGCAAAGGAGGACCAGATTGGGTGACATCATTTGGAATGTAAATAAATAAATTAATTAATTAAATTAAAAATGATAAAGTAGAGAGCATGTAAAGCAGACACCTGATGTTTACCAGTGCCCTTGTCAGGTGCACACATGTGGGTATACAGCTACACATGCTTATTCTAACAATGTAGAAGATGAACAACACCCTCCTTCCCTGAAACTTAGTAAAATGGTTGAAAACATTCAATTGACAAGTTACTGTTTTCAATGTTTTAAATAACATTGAAAGTAACTGAAGTAAGGACTCAGTTGTTACAAGGATTGACTGTCCTTTCAGAGAACTAGGGTTTGTTTTACAGCACCTACAGTGTGGCTCACAATCATCTATAATTCTAGTTACAGGAAATCTTATACTTTCTTTTGGTCTGTGGAGGCCAAAGGCATTCGTATAGTTCATACACCTACATCCAAACAAAATGTTCATATACAGAAAAATGCAAATAAACATATCTTTTGGCAATTGTTTCAATGAAACTTTTACAAAATAGATAATTAATGTTTATTATCGTTTTGTATGCTTAGTACCATGTTAAAGCCAAAAGGGTTTAGAAGAGGTCATCAACATTATTTTCTGATCAGGGATACATGGACTGAGTAATGAACTACTTTGAAGTTGTAGGATCATATAACTCTTTCTAGATACCTTAATAATAAGAAGGAAATGAGGAAAATTGTATTGTGGCTCTTACTAAAATTGTTTTCAAAAAGTAAAATTTACAATCTGGATTTTGCAGAACATACAAATAATTCTAACGTTTTTGATGTGGAATAGGATCACAAGTTAGAGACATCATAGTAAGATACTATGCCAATAATACGTAAGTAAATGAATGTTGTAATTAATTATATAAAAAATTACCCTTATAATGGGGTTTTAAATTATCTCAATTGATTTTAGTCAACCAACTTTTGACTTAATATTTACTAAATATTTACTTTTATATAAGAAAATTATATTATTTTTTATCATTTCTTCTTGGCTTTTGAGATTTTAATTTGATTACATCATTTACTCTTTTTCTTTATTACTTCAAACCCTCCCATATACTACTCCTTACTCTCAAATTTATGCCCTATTTTTAAATTGCAGTTTTACACACACACACACACACACACACACACACCCCTCACAAAGACAATACTTTGTATCAATATTAGACATTCCAGTGTAGATTGGGCATGTTACTTAGAGACATTGGAATCTAGTCAATTAAAAGAAAAATGCACAAAAAAACCCTCAGAACTCAAACTGATTCTTATAAATAATATCATTTAACAGTCAGAGGATGGACCAGGAGGGGAATAAAATCTGGAGTGTAAAAAATAAATTAATTAGTTAAAAATATAATGTCATTTAATAGTAAAAATCTTGATAAGCTGATAATTCATATAACATCCTACAAACTAGAATGATCCTACAATTATTAATATTATTTGTATTGGTTTCAGGTGGCACATTAACTTATAGTGAGACTGAGTACAGGCTTTCTAAAATAGGGCATAGAAAAAGATGATCATGGTCCCTAGAACTACGTAAGCTCTGAAACAGGACTTGAATATACTGGTGATAGTTGACAGGTGGTCAAGACATAAAAAGAAAATTAGAGGTCAACTCCAGATAGGCCACTTCAGGGTTTCTATAGCAGACTGTAAAAAAAAAATATGAGGGGGTTATGATCCAAGTCTCAGCCTGCCCTTTCTTTGAGGAATATATTCTTGCTCCCTTGCTTGTTTTAATTAAACTCTTGACTGCTTATTTTAGTATGACTCCCTGTCTGAATTCTTCACATTAGAGAGCACGAGAATTGAGACTGCTGCTGGGGTTGAGACTAGAAGAAACTAGATTTCTCCTGATAACATTGGCATAATTATATTTGCAGGGCATCCAGACTTCTGTGAAAATGGGCATTTCATTAACTGCAGATAAAACTTTCTTCAAATATTGAGAATGAAAGGTAAAGTATAGAAAATGCTTAGGGTGTAGAATTAATAATAATTTTCCCCTGAAAACAGAGTTTAATACAGCATGTATAGGTGAAATATATGCCTTAAGAGGAAATATGGACTCTGGTACCTGCCACATGAACCTTTACAATTTTTCATGACAGACAAACCTGGTCAGTAGGTTGCTGGGAATTTACTTGAACTGGCTTTCTTCCTTTCTTCCTTCCTTCCTTCCTTCCTTCCTTCCTTCCTTCCTTCCTTCCTTCCTTTCTTTTCTTTCTTTCTTTCTTTCTTTCTTTCTTTCTTTCTTTCTTTCTTTCTTTCTTTCTTTCTTTCTTTCTTACTTTCTTTTGTCTTCCTTACTATTATTCATCTGTAAATGTATTACTTTTCATGTTTACTCTCTAGCTTGCTTTCCATTTATAGTAAGGATTTACCAGATACCTTCTTAACTACACAAGCTGCAGAAGTACAAATTTGATGTATTTTTCTTTGACTTAATTGTATACAATTTCTTTACCCATGCATAATTACTCAGGAGACATTTAGGAAGAAAAGATGCCAAAAAACTAATGTGTTCACATATTTTAAATTCTGCACAGTGATTATAAGTAAAACATATGATGCTACGAATATTGATAGCCATTTTAAACAATAATAAATAATTGTCCAACATTATCTTTTATATTGAAAATGATTCTTCTGAATTTGAGCATATGGAACCAAATTGAGCAATTTCCTTTGGGAAGTCCTACTAACAGGTTATGCATATAATGTATTTAGCTTTAGGTTTGCTTCTGAGGTAAAGAAATCTACATAATTTGATGTTTTAATGTTATTTCATTTTTTTTCTTTCTTTGGTATCACTTAGTGGCTGTGATACATTTTAACACAGCTTATCCATTTCACAGGAGAGACTACAATATCATTGTGGTTAGGCTTTGGTAATAATGTATGATTAAATGATGAAGGAAATTAGTCTTATCCTAAGGGAAATGAGCCTATTCTTTTCATGATACTGACAGTGTAATTAGAGGCATCAATATTAAATGCAGGAAGTAATAGTCAGAGATGCAAGCTGTTTTAACTTCTCTGTCAGTTTTGAATGTTTACTAATAATGCTTAATTTCGGGCTATATTAAAAGAAATTCTAAAGAGCTCCCAGTTGTTTACTTCCTGCATCAGGTTTTCACAGAATTCCAGCTCATGCAGCACTTGTCCTGTGTCTGGGATCTTAGATAAAATTTATACATCTCTGACAAAGAGATGCTGAATAGAGAAACATAAGCCAATGATTTATAAAGTGAGCAAATAAATATACAGATTTTTTAGAGAAATAGTTTCAAAATTAGAACAATGATAGAAACAACTGAAGTGGTGTATAAAAGTAAGAAACATTTCATCAAAATGATGTTTATCTTTCTTTGCTTCATGTTTTTCTGCATGTTGTAGGTTAAATACAGGACCTTGCCTTGGTTAAGCAAATATTTTAACATGGAGCAAAATCACCAACCCTAAGAATATGGTTTTTCAATTATATAAAGAAAATACATTTAAAAAAATGTGAGATACAAGTCAGTAAAGTATACAAATGGAATTAGTACCCCAAGAAATTGGCAAAATTACAGAATTTCATGCTGAATAATGATTTTATTTATTTATTTATTTATTTATTTATTTATTTTGGTTTTTCGAGACAGGGTTTCTCTGTGTAGCCCTGGCTGTCCTGGAACTCACTCTGTAGACCAGGCTGGCCTCGAACTCAGAAATCCCCCTGTCTCTGCCTCCCAAGTGCTGGGATTAAAGGCATGCGTCACTACCACCAGGTCTGAATTATGATTTTAAGTATTTACATATGTTTTCATTTTCTCCTTTAGGTAATGTTACAGAAGTTTGTATTGTGGTACATTTTTAAACATAAAGATATAATGTTTAAAAAAAATACTGTTAGGATACTTTAGTTTCATTTTGACTTGCATTTAGAGAAGGAAATAATAGTATTTTTTCCCCCAGAGAAGTTCAAATTTCCATTTGTTCAGGCGATATTTCAGCTATATTCAGTATGGATAGCAATGCTTCAGAGCAAACACAAATCTCTGAGAAGTCAGGGATAGCTTTTATGCATCTATGTAAAAGACTTTTAGAAACCACCTTCGGTAGTGATTTGGCTAAGCAGGTACATTCAACTTGAGAAAAATAAAATTGCTGATCAAATCCAAAGACACAACGTTAGGGCTATGAAATGGGTTTCTCTTCCCACCACTTCTCTCTCTCTCCAAATATTTGCTTTCTTTCCTTTAAGAAGATCACTCCCAAAACTAACAAGTGTATCTTAGAATTATTCTGTGAGTGCAGTTTCTTATAACTTTCTTTTCCTTTTTGTTTTGAATAAAACAAGACACATACTACTGTAGAATAGGGTGTAAAAGTACTGGGTTGTTATGGTATAAACCTTTGAGAATCCCATAAAGCAGCACGAGTCATTTTCTTCAGTTTTCAGATAAAGATCCAACCGAATGGTTGTTTTAAGATTGATTGTCTTTGTAATTTTAATTGTATACAAGAAATATTTTATCCCTAGAGAGGGTGTTTGGATATTTTGTTTATATGGGGGAAACCTTACAAGTACAAATTTCCCATGTTGAGGAAAAGAAATCCATTCTGACCCTGAAATACATACCTTGTTTGTATATCTACTCATATAAATAGATGGCATATGATCAATTTTTTGAGGATTAGAAAATAATGCAATCATAAAGTTAGCTCACTGAAAATCCTATGTCTTTCTTAAGCAGTGTTTCTGAATAGGCTCTAATAAATGAGGCCAAATAGCATGCATAGCAATTTTGAGAGTGTCCTGACTGTAAATTTTGAGTTCTGCAAAGAAGCTATTACAATACACTGAACAAATTTGTAAATAAAAGTACATTCATTTCAGAAGAATAATATTTCTCTGATTCTAATAAATGAAATTAGTTTCTTGTTATCAAACTATATTCTACTGGGTAGTGATGTAACACCACAAACTAAACTATCATCATAAAGATAAACAAACCAAAGAAAATGTGGCTAAAAAGACTGCTCTTCTACTATAATAGAAATATATGTCTAAATAATAATGAAAGAATTTAAAATACAAATTAACATTACTTACTTCCTTATCTCTTAGTTTCTTCTCACCTCCTCTTACTCTATCTTTCAAATTAACTTTAAGAAATGGAGAACTGATTCAGGAACAGTTTTCACAAAGTTCAACCTGTAAGTAATATTTTACACAAGCCATGTAATTCTGATTCTTGTGAAAATGAAAGAAAAACACAATAGTGAAATCTCTAATTGAATCAATTCACTTATCTTGATCATCATTGGTACAAATAATATAAAATTGTAAATCAGTCTCACTTTCTTTTATATATATATATATATATACATGTGTATTCATATGTATATATACATGTACATATAGATATATATATGAAAGAAAGTATATATAGTAAATTCATTAAAATTGGGAAAATGTAAATAAAGCTATGATTTTGTTAAAGCTATAATAATGACCCTCTTTTCTTAATGTCTTGTTTTTAGAATTTTATACATGTATAAATTTATTTTGATTATACTTTCCTTCCCATTTCATCACTCCAACTTTACTCATGACCTCCAAATATGTTTCTCTTTTGTTCTCACACTCTCTTCTCTTAACAGTTTTATTAACATAGATTTTCATGTGGCTTACTTTAGAGAACAGTGAAAAATCTAGGTAACTACATAGAATTTAAAATTTATATAGTTTAAAATTTTATGAGTGTAATAAATAGTAAAATTATGTGAATACAGTTATTTTATATGTTCAATGATGATTCAAATGACATGTTATACAGATATGGAGGAATTGCTACATTTAAAAATATGAAGGTACTCTACTTTTGCATTTCTAAATATATACATTTGAATTTATTATTAATATTAATCATTGTTCTCATGGTATCGCTGCCAAACATATTGAAAATTTAACCTGTAACTATGTCAGTCATAGCCAAAACTTGTCTCTCATAAGGTCAATGAAGCAGTTGTGCTTAAAAAAAAATCCCAAGGAACTTAGGGAATTTATTTTGTGTGTGTGATGTGGTTTTTTTATATGGTATTTTATTTATTTACATTTTAAATGTTATACCCCTTCCCAGTGTCTTTTCCACAAACCCCCTATCCTATCCCCTCCCACGGCAATACTCCATTCTAGAATAGAAAAATGTTTCAAAGTTTTTTGTATTTCCTTAATAATCACAGCATAAGATCAAGATGTCAGATGTTAACATTAGAAGTCAGTGTCACTGAGCCATATTTCTTATAATTTTATGTGATATATTGAAATTTCCTTCTTCTATTTGCCCTTCCCCTACCCTCTTTTGTTCCTAGATATGTAAATACATTTTTTTCTTTTCCAAGACATGGAAATAAAAGCAGTATAACAACATATAACATTTACCTGAGGAAATGAAGGAGTTAGGTTTTAAACTCTACTCAGTCTGATCCTATAAAACAGTTCCCTAATATTAGTCACTACAATGTGATGTTTCTAAAGTATTAACAATCAAATCAAATAGACAGTGATTTGATTTAAAGGTCTTACCCAAAGTTAAGGAGTGTAATAGGCCATCATCTCTAGTATATATACATATTTGCCCCAATATATGTGGATACCAATATATAATGAAGTAAGAAATCGATGAATTAATATTAGTAATTCATTCAGAACTTTAGGTGTCCTTATGGGTTTATCATTGCTATGAGTGTTTTGTCTGCTGATACAATTAAATTGTATCTTGTTATCTAGATGTGTTAAGGTTTCTAAACAATAGGTTTGGACATCTTACTTTTCAGTATTATTTGATGTGATAAAGTAATACATTACACTAAATTACTAACATGATGAAAATGGAATATTGACTTAGTATTTCATATAGTCTTATAAGATTTTGTAAAGCAGTATTGATTCATCTTCAGTGAGAAGGGCAGAAGATGTAAAAATTACATGAGAGTAGAATGTGTTATATCTATTTTAAACATGTTTACATAAAAATACCATTTTGCTTTCCTAATCCCCTTGTTGCTGCATAATAATGATGATAATTTCCTTAGCTTTTGTAAGCTTTGAGAGGACGGCTGAGAAAAATAAGATAAAAAAGACAATCTGAAATATAAATCAATATTTCCAATATTGTGCTTTTTTTCTTTTTTAAACATACTAAACAAAAATAATTTTTGTTACATGTTCTTGTTAATCATTGCTATGAGTGTTTTGTCTACTCCTACAATTAAATTGTATCTTGATATATAGATGTGTTAAGATGGCACATTTACTTTGTCAAATGTGCCAGAGTAGTAACACTTGTCATTACTCCAATCTAAATGTTTGTTTCTGTCCCTTAAAGCAATTGCTCTTCTCCCTTTTAATTGTTCCTCTTCATGAAAAGTTGTGAAGCAAATGTTATTCAGGGATAAAAGTAAATGTATGTCACTTATCATAAAAAAAAAACTTACTTGTGTTGGACATACTTTCTGAGACAAGAAACAAGGTATCTTAAATATGAATAAAATATATTTCAGAGACAAGTAAAACAGTTTATCTCTTAAAAGTAAAATCCATTTTATGATTTATTTTTAAATGTTTATTTATTAATTCCTTTTTTAGAATATAAAATAGATTTTATTATGTCTTCAGTCATAAATGTGCTTATTTTCTCTTGAATCTTTATTACCATTTTCCTCCTTTTTTCCTATTCCTAAACAATTTCTTGCTAGAAGAGCTATCTAAGCTTTAAATAGATCCTTCTGATGTTCAACTGTTTTTGAGTTTCAAGTAAATCTGAAAGCATTCTGATAAAATTTGTTTGGAGACAAGAACTTAATAATACTGCCATTTTTTTTTTACTTCTTTATTGAATACTATGATAAGCTCAATTTTACCTGTGTAAAACTTTTGTGGTAAATTTGTTGCCTTAGTAAGTAAATGTGGCAGTTTGACTAGGAATGGCCTCCAAAGATTCATATGTTTGAATCTTTGACCATAAGTAGTAGCACTATTAGAAGGTATGGCCTTCTTGGAGTAGGTTTTGCCTTGTTAGAGGAAGTATGTCACTTTGCGGTGGGCTTTGAAGTTACTTATGTTCAAGCTATGCCCACTGTGGCACACAATTCCCCTTCTGCTGCCTACAGATCAAGATATAGAACTCTCAGCTCTTTTTTCAGTGCAATGTCTATCTAGACGTTTCCCTTGGTTATATTACCGTGGTGATAATGGACTAAACTTGTGAAATTGTAAGCCAACCTCAAAGTAAATGTTTTCCTTTATAAAAGTTGCCTTGGTTGTGCTGTCACTTCACATCAGTGAAATTGTAACCAAGACGATTAGTAAAAAAGTATTCATTAGAGCAGTTCCCAACCCAAATCTGAGTGTTCCCTTATAAGAAGCCATTAGAACACATGCAGATGTATAAGTAAAGTCATTGTCATAGACCCAATAGTAAGCAAACACGTCCAACAGCTTGATCTTGACCTTATAATTTCTATAATATGAGAAAGCAAATTTTTGCTATATATGCCACCAGGTTTAAAAAGATAGTTCTAGAAATCAAACATGAATATGCAACATTTGTTGACTATCATATTTTTCCAAGACAAAAACTTTCAATCTTAGAAGGAAGTTCATTAAAACACTGAATGTTAAAATAGACATGAAGTAAGAGTTTGGTTTGTCTATTAATGTCTCTCCACAGACCTTCATTCATATGTATAGCTACTTCAAGAAGGTTTCCCCTCCTAATAGTGCCAATCCATGAGTCTTCAGGAGCCATTCCTATTCAAACCATCACAATATGCCATCTTAGTAGCAAAATGGCACCTAAAATTTAAATTATATTTTGATTATAAAGATATGGAATTATATTGTTAATAATATTTTACTTCTTTAATATTGATAACATATTACATAGAGGATTTCTTTCATTTTTTATTACCTATTCATGTCATATCTAAAAAAACTTAGATAGGAATTATTTTGTCTTATCTAAAATATAGTTACTATGTTGGATGTCCCACTTAGTTTATTGTGAACTTTATATAAGCAGTTATCATTTGGGAGGGAGAAACCACACAATCCAGACAATGGACAAATTAGATTGGCCTAAAGAAAAGTTTGTTGTACATTTCCTTCATTATTGATTTATACAAGAGGGCCAAGCACATTTTGGATGTTATCCTTGGGCAGATGATCCTGGATTATACAAGAAAACAGGCCTAACAGGCCGACCACATGAAACAAGCCAATAAGGGGTATTTCTTCATGGTCACTGCCCCCATTCCTGCTTCCACGTTCTTGGTTGACGTCTTTCTCCTGATTTCCAACAGTAAAAGACTGTAAAGAGGAAACTAAGTAAACTAAACTCTTTCCTTTACACATTACTTTGGGTCATGGTTATTTTGGCAAATTGAATCCAAACTAAGACATTCAGTGAAGTAAATTCTAAGCCTAATTATATCTAAATAAAAAGAGTTTCTGTCTGTCATAGTGATTATCAGTAATTCTTTAGAGGTATTTTCTCTATGTCTAAAACTTTTAGCATCAAAATTTTTTTCTCTAAAAATCAGTTTAGTATGATTTCAGTGTTGGGGGAACCAAGCCAAAGCTTTGAGTATTTGAGGCAAACACTCTAACTTATATATGTGTAAGTATAATCATTATATCTTTTAAAAGATAGTGAATATATATATTATATATAGTGAATATAAGTACATATATAAATAATATATATATTCAATATATATTGAAGCAATGGAAACATTTTGAAGTTTTGTAGTTTCATCTATTGGAAAAAAATTGAAGTAGTAAAAGCTGTACAAGTTTGTTTTTGTTTTGACACATCTGTTGGAAATGTTCTTTCTTGAATCAGAATAATATTCTACAACTAATATTAATGTTTAATTTTCAGTTGTATGACTGAAAGTACCTTAAAAACTTCTCCCATAATATAACAATCTACTTTGAAAATGTACACTTTTCACAGCATCATGTCTATAATGATATTAACTTTAAATTCTTGAAAATATAAGTTCAGGCTTAGTCATTAAGGAAAATTAACACTTTCAGCAGACTACCATATTCATAAAGTAAAATGTTTTTCATAAGAATTAGTATTTTTGTTATGAATAAATTTCATAAAACATACTTTGACTTCCCATAGAAACTATGTATTCATATTTGAAAAAAACAGAAATTCTAATATTTCAGAAAATAACTGTTCTATACTTGTCATAGATTTTTATGCTACATGTTGAAAAAGGTTCTTTATTCATTAGTGTGAAAATATTTGAATCCTCTATAACTGTTGAAGCCAATTTTGCACTTACAGGACAGACCTTAACAAAAGAACATTATCAGGTATAAAAACACTTAGATTAAAAAGAAACCAATTTTAAAACATTATGCTAATTTTTGTATTTGGCTTTACTTTCATTATTATTTACTTATAAATTTAGAAAATTGTATTAAGAAAATGACATTAAAATGAGCAATCAATTTTCCTAATATTGGAAACATGAAATAAACATGAAAGCTATTTGGGGATATCTAAATAAATCCCATCAGCTACTCTGATTTAAAGAAACATTTAGGAGAATGGAGAGATAGCTCAGAGCTTTAACCTTCTGACAAGCAGAGATATATTCCTATCCCTCAGGTCTATTGGTTCAAATCTTCTTGTAACTCATGCTCCAGGGGGATAGAAGGTGTCTGGCTTCCATATGCGCCTGTACTAATATGCACATATACACATAAATACTAATGTGTATAAGCATAATAAAAATTAATAAAAAATAGAATATAGAAGAATAAAGCAACTTTTAGCCAGATAAATTTTATGAGCCGTATTTAGTTTTCAATGCTCCTGATTCTATTTAACTGGGATATCTATGTACTAAATGCCATGCATTTGTATTATAGAAGTTTGTCTCCAAAATGCCAATTCTTGTGATATTTGGTATGTATGACCTACAGTAATTGTGTTTCATAAAAGACATTAAGATAAAATGGAAAGTTAGTTTACAATATGTAGTAAAAATCCTTAAGAAGTTACAGTTAATGGAAAATCAGTTAGTGCTGAAATATGTGAGCAGCAGTGAGAAGTTTTGGAATTATAACTATGTAAGCTCACAGTTTTATGGTTAAATATGTTAGCATGTGCTAAAATAATGAAGAAAAGTAAAATGTTTGAAGTGGTGAAGCACCGTGTTTTATATGCAGGTGATTGAGACATTGAGTATATTTATTGTTTCAGGAGACAAATATAAATAGAATTCCTTGCTCGGATAGTTAATATTACATTGCTTATACTATAGAGTTATAGTATTATTGTACATGTATATGGGCCAAGTGTATAAAATAAATACTCCCTTTATCTGTTTGTTCCTGCCTGTTATTGCTTTGAGTATTTGAATGAATTAAAGGACTCATAATCTAAATCTAAATTCTCTCCCAAAGGCCTGATGCTATTGAGCAGCCATTGTATACACATGGTAGGAAATGAGTTAGAATTATCCAATGACAAGATACAAAAGTACTTTTAATTCTGATAGGTAGAATCAATAATTTAACTCAGTACTTATTTGCTTATTACAAAGTAACCTTTATCCTCATTCATACATACTCTTCTTTTTTATTTTAATAGATATCTTCTTTATTTACATGTCATACAATATCTCCTTTCCCAGTTTCCCCTCCAAAAAAACCAAAAAACCAAAAAACCAAAAAAAAAAAAAAAAAAAAACAAAAAAAAAAAACAAGAACAAGAACAAACCCCTGTTCCCTCCCACCTCCCCCTGCTAACCACCCTACCCTCTCCTGCTTACTGGTCCTGGCATTCCCCTACACTGGGGCTTAGAATCTTCACAGGGTCAAGGGCCTCTCCTCCCATTGATGACTGACTTGACCATCCTCTACTATGCATATGCTGCTGGAGAAATTAGTCCCACCATGTGCACTCTTTGGTTGGTGGTTTAGTCCCTGGGAAATCTGAGGATACTAGTTAGTTCATATTGTTGTTTGTCCTAAGGGGCTGCAAACCCTTCAGCTCCTTGGGTCCTTTCTTTAGCTCCTTCATTGGGGACCATATATTCAGTTCAATGGATGGCTGTGAGCCTCTAATTCTGTATTAGTTGATTACTGTCAGAGCCTCTCAGGAGACAGCTATACCAGACTGGATTGTCCTTCCTTCAGTCTCTGCTCCATACATACTCTTCTTATTGTTGGTATCATTTTAAAGTACTTGTGCATACCAAAGAGTACACATGGGAGGGACTCATGGTTCCAGCAGCATATATATATCAGAGGATGGCCAAGTTGGTCATCAATGGGAGGAGAGGACCTTGGCCCTGTGAAGGTTCTATGCCCCAGTGTAGGAGAATGCCAGGGCCAGGAAGTGGGAGAGGGTGGGGTGGTGAGCAGGGGGAGGGGGGAGGGAACAGAAGATTGTTTTAGTTTTTGTTTTTGTTTTTGTTTTGTTATTTTATTTTCTTTTTCTTTTTTCTTTTGGAGGGGAACCTGGTAAAGGAGATATTGTAAACAAAGAAAATATCTAATAAAAAAAAACAGTACTTGTGCATAACATTTTCAAATTGTAGGCCATTTCTTCCACACTTGATCATTTTTATAGCATTCATTTTCATTTCAATGTTTTTGTCCTCCAAATACTAAAGTATATTTCAGCATCATAGATGCATATTTTTAAAACATGATTTGGTGAAACCTCATCTGATTTCAAATGAGAAAAATACATCAACTAAAAAGCAATACAATGGAGAAATATAAACTTCCTTTTGTACCAAACGAAATATTAAAGGCAGTAATTCTCAAAAGGAAATTCCAAGACTTGTCAGCTGACTCAATTAGATATTCATTCTTTAGAATAGTATTAACATAATAATGATTATGACTTACTTTTGCCCAATTAGAATCTAACATTTCTTAATGCTATTTAAGATTTATTAATGGTGCCTTCTTTGTCGTTGACTTTCCTGAAAATGTCAATCAAACTTTTTCATCCCTGTAGGCATCTTATATGAGTTTCTCAAATTCAGAATCATTCACAATGAGTAAATCAAACAATTTTCTAACAAGTTAATAGCTTTAATTTGCTTCTTTTCCTCAAGGTCTAAAGAGTTGATAACTGTGTTGAGAATATAAAAATGAACATTATAAATTAGTTGCTGTCAGAAATGGTCAAAAGAAAATGATGCATAAATCAATGAGTGGTGAATAAAAAGGAATACTTCTGATATAGTTAGCACTGTGCAATAAGAATATCCTTTTGCTTTTTATATTTTTGCTACAGATTATGATAGTAAAATTGGCATAAGTGTTGTGTGTACCTGATTATTTACTTGAGATTATGACAAGGCTTGTGTGTTCTTCTATAAATGCTAACTCTTAAAATGAAAAGAAGAAATGCCTTTTATAAGTAAAGCAATAATTATAATAGAGTAAAACCAAGTCACAGTTACATTAATGTAAAATTGTATTATCATATAAGATAGAGCTTTTATTATTGTTACTTTTAATGTTCATAATAATTGGGTAAGATTATTTTATTTGTTAAGGAAAACATTCCAAATACTAGAAAATATTAACTTTTAGTTAATTAATATATTATGTTTTGCCTAAATTTCTGTTAGACTTGGAAGTCATTCTTTCCAATGAAAGTTCCTTAATTCTAAGGTTTATAACCTTAAGAGCAAATCTTTATATAGGAAATGGAAAAACATAAACATAATAAATATAAATATGAAATGATTAATATTAATGTCTTAAAGTAACTTGAGGATAATAAAAGTGTTATAAAAATAAATGTCATAATTATAGATTTTCAGTATTCTGGGTAACTAATAGTCCTTCATATTCATTCCTGAATTTATATTACCATCTTTATTCCTATCAAATGAATAGTTTTTCAAATGTAAAAACTATTCTAATTTATTTATATTTATAAGTAAATAAGCAGACATATGTTTTTCCTATTATAGAGTTAATATTTAGATAAGAAAAAAAGCTGAAATATCCTATGACTCTCTTTTCTTTATTAAACCACTTATATTTTTGAAATATACATACCCTTACTCTTCCTTCACACATCATTGCATTCATTCAAAGCATTTTCAAAATGAAGAACTTCGAAATGTATTTTAAAAAAAAACTAAAATACCAACCTCTCTATTTCATTTCATGATGTTATTATCTTTCCAGATCATCTCTTTCCCCACACACCTTATTTTTTAGAAAAAAGTCTCTTATTTAATACTAAAATTTTATGTTTCTGTATATATTGGTAATTGATATAGACTCCAAGTACAAAACACATTCTATTTCGAATGCTAAAAATAGCTTGGGCATTGGAAAGGAAAAAGATTGTGAAAAGGAACAAAATCTCTCTTTTTCCTCTCATACTATTGAGAGGTGCTTCAATACAAATTTTGTTACAATAGATTTCAGAGCTTATCAGATTTTGTAAATATCTGATTCCATTGACAGAAGGCAATTTTGTATAAACTAGTTTTAAAAAACAATCTTAGTTGTCTCTGACTATTTAGTATAAAATTTATATTAAAAAACATACTATTGGTTCAAATTCAAATTTTATAACCATTAATTTACTGAACCAATATGATTTCTAACAATGTCCTATAAACATCTGTCTTTATACCCATAGATAAGTATCATCTTCACCCAAATCAAAGAAACTTCTCCTTCCAACAGATGAAAACCATTACAAAAAATCCATAAGCAATCACTATGTAGAGCTATGGAGCCTAGTTGCATTGGATACAATCACAAAATACTTCCATAGCTAAAACTCAGGGAACATTGAGAAAAGGTTATAAGAGCTAGGAGATCGTCGACTTTGATATATGATTATACCTTCTAGTAACAGCAGAAATTTTACCTATTTTGTGAGACTTTACTAGCCAAACATGAGCTAAACAAGGAAGATAATATAAATGAACATGCCAAACTGGCTGGAAAAAAGAACTTAGGGCCTTAATCCTATACAAAGAATGGTAGGAAACTGAGTAAAACTGGGAGTGAGAGATTTGATCAGTCATAGAGAAGAGTACACCAATTTTTAGCTAGTATCAAAAAGTCAGATTTGAAAATAAAAGTATAATGATATCATATGAAATAAACAGTATATTTAGAAATATATACATATATTTCCATGTTCATGTACAGGTACATATACAATGCATATACATATACACATACATATACATACATGCATACAACAACAATTGATGATCTGTATGGCCGTGAATTTGAAGGAGTGAGGTAAGGGTTTATGGGAGAGTTTCGAAGGCAGAAATTGTGGGAGAAATATAATTAAAATGCAATCTCAACAATTAAAAAAACTAAGCAAAGTATATCACAGAATGAACATTATTTGACATGAAATTAGTCAGTTAAACACTTAAAAAATAAAGCCTATATCTAGTTGGATGAGTCTACATTGGACATCACAGTTCTAGGTTATTTCTGCTTTTACTTCGCCTTGGCAAATTGGAGTTGGAAAAGCACAGACACAAGTACATGGCCAGTTCAATTATTTTGTCATTATTTCTAAGATGTTCTGTGAGATAACCTTCTCTATTTAAGATATTCTTAATTTTTTCTGGGAGCCCTAACTAAATATTTACTACTTAGCTTTCCTTCATTTCTGTATTTCACAGTACTGATTATAAAGTTTCATGAAGTACATTTAACTTATATCTCTAAATTTAGAATATATGCTAAATTTTAGTTAAGAAATTTTATGTATTAAATAATTTTTGTTATTACTTCTTCAAATATTTCCTGGAAAGTATAAGGAACTGAGTAAAGTGTTGATTAACCTCAGGTAGAACTATGTATGGAAATATGCTTCCAGGATCTAACAGTGGTTTTGTACATGAAAATTAATTCTTTCTTTGCTACAATAGTCTTTATATGCATTCACTGATTTTTCTTTAGTAAACTGAACAATTTTAATTTTAATTGTTATGAACAAAATGAATTTCATAGAAAGGAAAAAATATGATCTTCATTATAGTACGATTTAGAAGTGGTACTCTGTTTTAACTTATTGTTACATGATTTTACCTTATCTTCATATTTATAAATTTAAATATTAAGTATTTATAAGTCTTAAATTAGCAGATTACAAACAGAAAACCTACTCATGCCATCAGCTACATTGTGAATTCTAACCCTATGAAACTGTAAGTGAAGCAAATCTTTTCTTATTTACTTTTAGTAGTTTATTTTTTCCCAGCATTAAAAAATAACTAATATACATATTTTCACACATACACAAAAAACATTGTTAGACCCTCAGTATCTATTCTCACACATATCTACATCTTTCTTTAACAGGTGTTATGAGTATTATAATAAATAAAAATATGATTAAATATCAAATTGTATTTTCTCACTGACTTATCATTAGCACTTAGTCTTTTGCTTATTACATGGTATGTAACCAGAAGGTAGTTGTTGGATGAAAGAATATATGTCTCTAAATTTTCCTTTCCAAATTTAAATTCTGACCTAGAATTCATTATTTTTAAACGTATAATTAAAATTACAGAGAATGTATGGGGAAATGCAGAATCAGGAAGCTGAGAAGACCATGTCAACATTTGTGACTTCATCTATGAGACTCCTTTGCTTCACAAGGTGTCAAAGAGGGACCTGTGAATTTTTCTAAAATAGGAAAGTTTTTAACTATGAAAAAAGTTTCCTTATTTCTTGGGCAGTGTGTAGGAAAGGTTAAAAAATGCCAATCAAATTACATAGCAATTCCTGATCTATTCAGGATGTCAGTAATTAAGGAAACAAGGCCTGCTAGGAGACCTAGCTGGTAAAAGCACTGGCTACATAATCCTCATGACCTGAATTTGATACCTGAATCACATGCAGCAAATATGAAGCCTGAAAATTTTCTTCTCACTTCCATGTATGTATGTACTGTAGAGCATACAACCTAGGACACACATGTATCTACCATCTTATATATAAAAATAAAATAAGAGAATAATGACAAGTAAAATAAAAATGGATGGGGTGCCACAACAAATTCTAATGAATGTATCAACAAAAGAAAATTTAACTCTTACAATAGATTTGATCAGATTTATAGGAAGACCTATTAAGGGACTCTTTTCTTATAGTCTGGGTAGAGGCCTTGTCTTTAAAGGGAGCCCAATCACAACAGTGTTAACCCAATTATAGAGAACATAACTTAGCTAAAGGAGCATTATTCATGATGCCAAGTCTACCCAAAGCCATGATAAAGAGACAGGAGGAATAATTATCTTTTTAATAAAATAATATACTTTTCATTTCAAGAATTACAACTCCCTTCTTCTTAAGTTTCTTGTGGTTTTTGGGTTGTTTTTCCTGTATTCCAAACTTCTGGCCTAGTAACCACTTATCAGAGAGTGCATACCATGTGTCTTCTGTTGTGATTGGGTTACCTCACTCAGGATAATATTCTCCAGATCCATCCATTTCCCTAAGAATTTCATAAATTCATTGTTTTTAATAGCTGAGTAGTACTCCATTGTGTAGATGTTTCACACTTTCTGTATCCATTCCTCTGTTGAAGGACATCTGGGTTGTTTCCAGTTTCTGGCTATTATAAATAAGGTTGCCATGAACATAGTGGAGCATGTGTCCTTATTACATGATGGAGCATCTTCTGGGTATATGCCCAGGAGTGGTATAGGTGGGTCCTCTGGTAGAACTTTGTCCAATTTCCGGAAGAACCGCCACGCTGATTTCCAGAGTGGTTGTACAAGTTTGCAATCCCACCAGCAGTGAAATAGTGTTCCTCTTTCTCCACAACCTCGCCAGCATCTGCTGTCACCTGAGTCTTTTATCCTAGCCAATCTGACTGGTGTGAGGTGGAATCTCAGAGTTGTTTTGATTTGCATTTCTCTGATGACTAAGGATGTTGAACATTTCTTTAGGTACTTCTCAGCCATTTGGTGTTGATCAGTAGAGAATTCTTTGTTTAGCTCTATGCCCCATTTTTTAAAAGGGTTATTTGGTTCTTTGGAGACTAACTTAGAGATTAACTATGGAGCAGAGACTGAAGGAAGGACAAGCCAGCCTAAATATAGCTATCTCCTGAGAGGCTCTGACAATACCTGACCAATACAGATGTAGAGGCTCACAGCCATTCATTGAAATGAGTGCATGGTCCCCAATGAAGGAGTTAGAGAAAGGTTCTATGGAGCTGAAGGGTTTGCAGCCCCTTAGGACGAACAACAATTACTAACTAGTACCCTCAGAGCTCCCAGGGACCCAACCACCAATCAAGGAGTATACATGGTGGGACTGAATGTTCTGGCAGCAAGTATATAGTAGAGGATCGCAAATTCGATCATCTATAGGAGGAAAGGACCTTGGCCTTGTGAAGGTTTTGTGCCCCAGTGTAGGAGAATGCCAGGGCCAATAAGTGGGAGAGGGTGGGGTGGCAGGCATGGCGAGGGGGGGAGGCAAAAGGTGTTTGTTATTATTGTTTTTGTTTGTTTGTTTGTTTTTTGGAGGGGAACCTGGGAAAGAAGAAATTTACATGTAAATAAAGAAAATATCTAAAAAAATAAATAAAAAAATAAAAACAACAACAACAACAAAAAAGAATTACAACTCCCTCCTAGTACAGATTCTTAAAAAGGTAAAGCTATGTGGTTTTATAACTCAGCCTCCTTTTCTCAATTATTGGCAAAATGTAACTTTTGTTTCTTCTGTGTATCTCTGCTTTAAGTACATGTTTCTGAATGTTTTGCCTTCACTCTTTTTCTAAAGCTCATCCTTCCTTCTATGTGGCTGAATGATTTTCCTTTTTCTGCTTTTTACTGTTAACTTGGCTGCTTAAATTTGCTTTTTGAGGAGAAATGGCCTAACTAGGCTTTCTGGTCTACATACTGGGACTCCAAGTTTGGTAGTGAATATACAATTTACTCAGAAAACTAGAACCAGTTGAATTACTTCTAAATATTCACTTAATGGTCTCTATGCCAACATATCATAGAGACACTGGCACATCAGTTTACTATAGCTCTATTCACTAGTAAATTAAGGAAACAACAAAGGTGTCTATGGAACACTTGTTCTTTATACAGAATGGAATTTTTAGAAGAATAATGAAGCTATTCTTCTAAAAAGTTATCATTTGTAAGAAAAAATATGCAACCAGAACTAATAATATTAATTAAATTAAGTCAGCCAGTCCTAGAAAGACAAATATTATGTTTGAATCCATTCGTGGCTCCAAAATTGAATAGTTACATAAAATATATGCAAGTATATATTACATGAAAAAAGGAAACTGTCTCAAGGACAAGAGGCTAATGGAAGCCAGAAGAGATGAGAAAGAAGGGGCTAGGAAGGCAAAACAAGGTAGATGAATATTTTACACACAAACACACACACAGGCGAGTAATTTCTTTGAGTTGGTTATTTTTATTTTATTTAATACATTTTAAATGTCATTCCCCTTCCCAGTTTCCCCTCCACAAACTCCCTATCCCATCCCCTCTCCCCCTGCTCCTATGAGGGTACTCACCCACCCACTCACCCACTCCCACCTCACCACCTTCTGATTCTCCTATGCTTGGGCATTGAACCTGAACAGGACCAAAGGCCTCCCCTCCCATTGATGCCAGTTAAGGCCATCCTCTGCTACATATGCAGCTGGAGCCATGGGTCCCTCCATGTGTACACTTTGGTAGGTGGTTTAGTCCCTGGGAGCTCTGAGGGGGTAGGGGTCTGGTTGGTTGATATTGTTGTTCTTCCTATGGGGTTGCAATCCCCTTCAGCTCCTTCAGTCCTTCCCCTAACTCCTCCATTGGGGTCCCCATGCTCAGTCTGATGGTTGGCTGAGAGCATCCACATCTGTCTCTATCGGTCAGATTCTGACACAGCCTCTCTCGGGAGACAACTATTAAATGAACTAAAAACCAACAGATTTTACAAGGAAATCTGGATAAAATAATGACTTGTTTGCAGACACACTTAAAGAATAATAAAAAGAAATAAAAACAAAATCATAGAATACAAGTATATAAAACAAGAAAATATGAGTAAAACATAAAAAAAAGAAAAAGTGATTAATGAGTGAGTAAGTATGGGTTAACAATAATGAACTATCTTCTAAGTATTCATGTTTATTCATGAAGAATTTACTCTCAGGCTTAATCGGGAATATTTTCTTTCTTGGGAAATGGTGATAAGTAGGCAGACTCAAGGCTGCTTGAGAAACTGAGAATAAATGCCCAACCCTAATCAATATGTTTGTACCATCTTCTCTAAGATTTGGAAACATTGCAAGAGAAGGGAGAGGGGAAGTACTGAAAATGCCACAAGATAGATGGAAAGACTATGAAATCGTATCTACTGGGAAACACAGAGCAATTGTAAACAGGAATTCACAGCAATTGCTTTGAGTCTGACCCAGAATGAGCCCCTCAATAGTCAGGCATAAATGGAGAATGGGCTTTTCTGATGTAATACTACCTAGAGATTCAGGGAGATGGGTAGTTAGTGTCTCCAGCTGTATATATACTGGTGAGTCTACCAAGCTATAGTAGACGGATTCAATACAAGACTCACACAGATGGCTCTGGTTAAGTTAAATGAGTTATAAAGCATAACTAAATACAAATAACCAATCTATACAACAAACAAAAACCTTGTGGAATGTGAAATGGCATTGATAAGTAGATTTGAGAAGGATAAAGGGTAGGATAGTAACCAAAATATGAAATTTTCAATGAAAAAAGTAATTATCAATCATAAAAATAAACATACTGCAATATTTTATTTCTTATTTTAAAAATAAATTCTATTTTTATGCATACAATATAAGATTATTAGATATTTATGGATAATAAAGAGAGCTCTATGAGCCAGAAATATATACATTATCATACTATATATTTATGTATATATGTACATATACATATATATGTATATATATAACACAATTAACTAGTCTTGTGAGTTCCCAAAAAATTAAAATAAACTAAGCAGAAATTCTACAAGCCATACTTCATTAATTATAATCTTCATGTATATTATTGCTCTAGATTTGTCTAACGATTTTTATTTATTTTTTTATTTTAGGCAAAACTCCTGACTTCCCATACACAATTTTGTGTACTGGATTTGCAGTTGTATCCCATCATATTCTACTTGCATTTATTTCTAAAAGTGATCTTACTGATCATATGCAGGAAGACTAATTTTCACAAGCAAATTGCAGATTTGGATGAAAAGGGAAAAACAACTGGCAAAGAAAACAGTAGAGAAACAAGCAGAAAGTGCCCTAAAGGTCAGAATTAACTGGTATCATCTGATCTGTGGGATTGATTGTCAAAAGAAAGCAACTTTGTTGTCTGGAAACGATAGCAGACTTGACAAGAACAGGGAAGTCTGCCTTCACCAAGCCAAAACTACGTGCAGTAAGGCAGTTAATTCTAACTATCACAGGTTTAAAGAGTCTACTGTATGATATAAATGTTTAATTGCCTGAATTTCTCCTGAGAATAATATTTGTATTTGAACAGAACACTTAAAATAACAAGGTGACTATTTCTTAGAAGCAGGTTTAACAGCTCTTTCATTATTTGAATGTAATTTTGGCATGGAAATGTTTCTCTGACACATACCATGGAAGCAATCATTTTTATTTATAGTGTGTCTCAAGTAAAAGAGTTAAATAACAGACAAAACATCCAAAAATGAAAATTACGTTTAGTCCTTTAACATTTCTAACTACAAAATGGAATTCACTTACTGTGAAAATTTAGAAAAGAAATTATTTGGAAGATGAAAGACAAAGCCCTATCTAGTGACACTAATTCAGTGTTTTCAGCATTAACGTCTTAAGAAAGTATTGGTTACATGATAACTACATATAAAGCAACACAAGATTGCTTCAGGCGAAAAGTTCTATGGGCTTGTCCAAAGTATATTATACTTTTTATAATTAAGCCTTTCTTACTTACTAATAGAATACGACTTTTAGTCTGGTGCAGGCAGAATGCCAAGAGAACTTAACACTCCATGCTGCTTTGTTTTGAGGAGCTGGTTTGTGATCCAGTTGTGACCAATCAGATACAGGTAGAAGTCCCCTGAGTTCCTTTATTCACAATCAAAGTACTGCTGGCTTTCAAGATGAACATTTTCAGAATTTCTTTTCTCCAGTTCCCTTTTTCCTGCCTAGCACAAAGAGATAATTTATTCACAGATAATATATTCTAACTATAAGTAAGAAAGTCACACAATGAAGATGTTGGATTAAAAACAAACCTAGTTCCATACCAGCATTCTCAAGCTGCAAAATGAGATATGAACTAAAATTCCCTTTTGATTTTCTTGATAGCCAAGAAAAATAAACAGGCTACTTCTTATGTCATGCAGTAAGGGTTATTTTTGCTTGTTTGTTTATTTAACTTGTAAGTAAAAACATTTCTAACTGGTATGGTTTCATTCTTACAGCAAAACAAAAACCTGCTTGTTCAATAGTGCATTGATATCCTGAAACTGCCCTTTTATTTTTAATTAGAAACCATAAACATTAGAGGAAATATATCGGGCTTCTTCCAGCTTTTTTTTTTAACAAGATACCAGAAGAAAGACAGACCAGAATAGCATCATTAAGTGTCAGTTCTTCAGGGTGGAAAATGATGCTATAAACTCGATAACAACAAAGTCATTCTGAAAAATTGTCAGCTCTAAGAAACAAAATCATCAAAGAGCCTTTCAATTTCAGTTTCTTTGGGGGCAACAATTACAGTGCTTCTGGCAGCTTCTCTTGTTCAAACTTTATCTATTGTGTTCTATTTATATATTCACATAGTAATTGCATAGAAACACTAAATGCATTCTGAAACAATCTACAAAATAAACTGTAATAAAACAGTAATTAACAATGAAAATCAAAACTTCCAAAGAAAACAAATGAATCTTAACAGGAAATTTGAAATTTTCAAAATGGTTTAAAATTATTCAGTCGGCAAGTCATGTAATTACATCTTAACTAAAAATTTCCTATAAATATTTTTTGCATTTTTCAATATAATTTATAAGCTATTTTGACTTAGTAAAAAGATACTACAAGAACCAAGTTTATATAAAAAGTTTAGTAAAAATGAGAAAAAAATGATTTAGTAAAAATGAGTAAACTGATTGATTCTGTCATTGTAAAATCTCAGGAATATGTTGTTACCTTGAATATTATGATGTTTATATGTGCATGTAGTCACATACTATGTTTAGCATTTGCAAGTTTATGCTGAAGTCCACTATGGCTGAACTATATCACTGGAATAAATACTTAAGACAGGCTTGCAGAAATAGGGAAACAGCTATTATTCCTTTCTTAGGCATGCACTTATCTCAGGACATCAATGTATTAACCAACCTTGTTTAAAAGTATTTATAACCCATTCTTCCTGTCTCACTCATTTGGTGACAGGTGATGGGGCTGAAAGTTTTATTCTTTAGTTGCAATCAAACCACAGATTCAGTCTTGCTGATGACTAGCCCCATTCTAATATTTTAAGATACTACCCTGAACTACCACATTGGTATAAACTCAGGAGTAAACCCAAGATACTTATCAGTAACAAAATAAAGCAAAGCAAAGCAAAGCAAAGCAAAGCAAAGCAAAGCAAGGCAAAGCAAAACAAAACAAAACAAAACAAAACAAAACAAAACAAAACAAAACACTTCTATAGCTCAGGAACTCCTAAGAGTTATAAGATCTAAAGTTGTTTACATAAATTGTATCCTGTTCCTGTTTTGGAGAATGCTATAATTGCATGTTACAATTGTCTATCAACAGCTCTTTTCCCACCTTCATCAGACCTGTGGACACTAAACCATACAGGTTATCTTCCCTTCCCCTACCCCATCTTTCCTGCTTGCTGAGTCCTCTGAAGTAAACCAAATTGCCCTGGGAAGTCTGATTTCCAGGTGTAATTTCATACTTCATTTAAAATGTAAATAAAGAAAATATTCAGTAAATGGGGGGGGGGAGAATAATAGGAATAAAAGAAGGTGAAGAGTCCCAGCTCTAATGCTGAGAAAATATTTTCAACAAAATCATAGAAGAAAAAATTTCAAACCTAAAGAAAAGAGAGGCCTATAAATAAACAAGAAGCTTATATAACATTAATTAGACTGGACCAGAAAAGAAAATCCCCCCACCACATAATAATCAAAACACAAATTCTACAGAACAAATAAAAAGTATTAAAAACTGAAAGAGTATTAAAAAAGAGAAAAAGGCCAGGTAACATACAACATCAGACATATCAAAAATAAACCTGAGTTCTCAACAGAGACTCTAGAAGCTAGAAAAGCCTGAACAGCTATTTTGCAACTTGTTAAGAGCAACATGTCTCAACATAAACTACTATAGCCAGGAAAACTCTCAATCACCGTTGATGGAAAAAACAAGACATTTCAAGACAAATCCAAATTTAAACAATATCTATGCACAAATCTAATCCTACCAAAAATACTACAAGGAAAGGAAAACTCCAAACCAAATAAGGATAACTACATCTAAAAAAAAAAAAAAGCGGAGCACACACAAACTCTCTCCCTCTCTCCCTCCTTCTCTCTCTCTTCTCTCTCTCTCTCTCTCTTTCTCTCTCACTCTCTTGTGACATACGCACATGCGCACGCACATACACACACACACACACACACACTACACCAACATCAAAATAATAGAAAATGACAAGCGAACAACCACTAGTCATTAATATATTTCAACCTCAATGGACTCAATTCCTCAAAGAAAAGACACAAGCTAACAGGCCAAAAGAGGATCCATCATTCAGTTGCATACAAGAAACAAACACCACAGCAATAAAGATAGATATTTTCTCAGCATAATAGACTGGAAAAAAGTTTTCTAAGCAAATGAATCCAAGAAGGAAGCTAGAATAGCCATTCTAATATCTAATAAAAGAGACTTTCAACAAAAACTGATCAAGAGACAAGGGAAGGACACGTCATACATATCAAAGGAAAAATCTGTCAAGATGGTATTTCAATTATGAACATCTATGCCTTAAACACAAAGGCAACCACATTTGTAAAAGAAACATTGCTAAAGTATCTTAATTTGAACCTCAATCCTCACATATTAATAATGGGAGAATTCAATATCCAATTGAGAAATCATCTAGACTGGAAAAGAAAAACAGAAATAATAAAACAGATATTATGAAGCAAATGGACATAGCAGACATCTAATGAATATTTCAACCAATCCCAAAAGATTATAGCATCTTCTTAGCATCTCATGAATCCTTTTCCAAACTTCACCTGAACATATACTCAGTCATATAGCAAACCTCAACAGTTATAACAAAAATGAAATAACTAACCACCATGGATTAAAGTTGGACTTCAACAATAACAGAAATACCAGAGGACATATACATTCATAGAAACTGAACAAATCTCTACTCAATGATCAGTGAGTCAGGAAATAAATAAGGATAGAAATTAAAGTCTTTCTAGAATTCAAAGAAAATGAAGGCACAGTGTACTCAAAGTTAAGGGACGCAATGAAAGCAGTGACAGGCAGGGAGATCAGTGGAATAGAATTGAAGACCCAGAAATGAACCCATACACCTATAGTCACTTGATCTTTGACAAAGGAACTAAAACCATCCAGTGGGGAAAAAGGACAGCATTTTCAACAAATGGTGCTGGCTCAAGTGATGATTAGCATATGGAAAAATGCAAATCAAACCATTCTTATCTCCTTGTACAAAGCTCAAGTCCAAGTGGATGAAGGACCTCCACATACAACCAGATACACTGAAAATAATAGAAAAGAAAGTCAGGAATAGCCTCAAGTACATGGGCACAGGAGAACATTTCATGAAAAGAACACCAATATCTTATGCTCTAAGATCAAAAATTGACAAATGGGACCTCATAAAATTGCAAAGCTTCTGTAAGGCAAAGGACATTGTCAATAGGACAAAACAGCAACCAACAGATTGGGAAAAGATCTTTAACAATTCTCCATCTTATAGATGGTTAATATCCAATACATACAAAGAACTCAATAAGTTAGATTTCAGAGAACCAAATAACACTATTAAAAATAGGATACAGAACAAAACAAAGAATTTTCAACTGATGAATACTGATTGTCTGAGAGACACCTAAAGAAATGTTCAACATCTTTAGTCATCAGAGGAATGCAAATCAAAACAACCTTGAGATTACAACTAACACCAGTCAGAATGGCTAAGATCACAACTCAGGTGTCAGCAGATGCTGGTGAGGTTATGGAGAAAGAGGAACACTCCTTCATTGCTGATGGGATTGCAAGCTGTTACAACCACTCCGGAAATCAGTTTGGTGTTCCTCCGGAAATTAGACATAGTACTACCAGAGGACCCAGCTATATCACTCTTGGGCATATACCCAGAAGATGCTCCAACATGTAATAAGGACACATGCTCCACTATGTTTATAGCAGGCTTATTTATAGTAGCCAGAAGCTGGAAACAACCCAGATGTCCTTCAACAGAGGACTGGATACAGAAATTTTGGTACATCTACACAATGGAGTACTACTCAGCTATTTAAAAAATGAATTCATGAAATTCTTAGGGAAATGGATGGATCTGGAGAATATCATCCTGAGTGAGGTAACCCAATCACAAAGAATTCACATGGTATGCACTCACTGATAAGTGGATATTAGCCCAGAAGCAGGCCATCTCGTGGTGTGCGGGGACCCTCTAGAATGTCACAGAGACCCAGGTAGTAAGAGACTCTCAGCACTCAAATGGAAGGACCTTAGATGAAACAACTATATCGGGGAGAAGAAATTTATAAAGCCCACCTCCAGTAGAAAGAAAGGGCATCAAGTGGAGGGAGGATGTTGCCATCTCACAGTCCAAACTCTGACCCAGAATTGTTCCTGTCTAAAAGAACTTCAGGGACAAAAGTGAAGCAAAGCCTAAGGAAAAGAAGGTCCAATGACAGGCCCAAAGTGGGATGCAGCTCAAGGGGAGGCCCCAAGGCCTGACATTATTATTGAGCTATGGTGTGCTCACAAAAAGGGGTCTAGCATGACTGCCCTCTGAAAGACCCAAGAAAATACTGAAAGAGTCAGATGCAGATATTTATATCCAACCAATGGACAGAACCTGGTGCCTCCTGTGGTTGAATTAGGGAAAAGCTGGAAGAAACTGATGAGAAATACAACCCTAGCGAAACACCATCAGTCTCAATGAATCTGGACCCCTGACATCTCTCAGAAACTGAGCCACCAACCAGGCAGGATATACCAGCTAATATGAGGCCCCCAACACATATACAGCAGAGGACAAGCTGGTCTGGTCTCAGAGAAGATGCACCTAACCCTCAAGTGACATGGGGCCCCAAGGAGTTGGAGGTCTGCTGGGGTTGGAATGAGGTGTGGAGACATCCTCTTGGAGATGGAGGTATGGGATGTGGAACTAGGAAGGGGATAAAGTCTGGACTGTAAAAAGATTAAAGTATAAATAAAAATTAAAAGCAATGCTCAAAATCTCAGTCATCTGGGATATACAAATCAAATTGTCTCTGAGACTCCATCATACACTGGTCACAAGGCTAAGTCTAAAAAACCAAAAGCTTCAAGTGATAGAACATGCTGGAAAGGATGTGGATCATGGGATCATGGGGATCACTCCTACATTGCTAGTGTGAGTGCAAACTTATACAACCATTTTGTAAATCAATGTGGCAGTTTATCAGAAAACTGGAAATAATTGTACCTCAAGACCCAGCTATACCACTCCTAGGCACATAACTATAAGGTACCCTACCATTCCACAATGACACTTGGTCAATGATGCTCAAAGCAGTTTTATTCTTTATAGCCAGAAACTGTAAATAACAAAGATGTTCCCTAACTGAAAATTGGATAAAGAAATTGTGGTACTTCTACACAATGAAATACTGTTTTTCTATTAAAAACAAAGATATCATAAATTTTGCAGGATATGAATGGAACTTGAGAATATCATCCTGATTGACTAAAGCCAGAGCCAAAAGGACATATGTGGTTTGTTCTTACTTATAAGTAGATATTGGACATAAAATACAGTATACCTATATAAGACTCCATAGACAAAAGAAGCTGAACAAGAAGTAAAATTGAATTGAGGATACTTGAATCTCACTTAGAAGTGTGAATAAATAATTATAGGAGGAAAATTGATGGAGAGAACTGAGTGAGATAGAGGATGGGAAAGGAAGTAGAGAAGTTCAGGTGCAGATATGGGACATAATAGAAGAGTTAGCCAGATAGATATGAGAATGAATATGAGTATGAAACTGGCTGGGATTGGAAGGTGGGGGTAAATCTCAAGTATATACTAGAGACCTAGGTTAGAGAGACACCCATTAATCAATCGGAGTGAATTTAGCTATGCCCCACAGCATTGGGGATATGGAACCTGAAGACACCACTTCTAGTAGCCAGGTAGGAGCCCCATTTGTAGCAATAGGGACATCCATCAATATACACACATAAATGTTGACCCAAGTTTTATCCTATGTACACTAAATACATGGATGGGGGATGGATGTGGGATGCCGGTAGGAATGAAAATATAATAACTGACCAAACTAGAGACCCATCTCATGGGCAATCACCAATCTCTGACACTATTAATGATGCTTTGTAATGCTTTTGGAAAAAAGTCTAGTATGGTGGTCCTCTGAGAAGATCCACCAAGCACCTGACTTAGACAGAGGCAGAGACCCACAGCTGAACAGTGGGTAGACCTGGAAGACTCTTATCAAAGAGTTGAAAGAACAGTTGAGGACCTGGATTGATAGGCACTCCACAGCAAGACCAATAGAGTCAACTAACCTGAGGTTCTTTGAAACTGAACCACAACAGAGTATATATGGGCTGGACCTAGCACCCTGGACATATGTAGCAGATGTGCAGCTTGGTCTTGATGTGATTCCTGAACAAGTGTAACATGAGCTATTCCAAAAGTTATTGCTTGTCTATAGGATATGTTCTTGTAGCTGGGATGCCTTGTCTGGTCTCAGTGGAAAATGATGTGCCTAGTCCCACAAAAACTTGAAGTGACAGGGTAGGGTGATACTCAGAGAGGGTATCTCAAAGGAGAAGGGAAAGGGGAAGGAATGTAGGAGATGTGACTGAGAGAGGGGGCATCAATCAGGGTATAATATGAATAAATATAATGCAACATGAATATAAATAAATAAATAACACAAAGTTATGAGGGGCACATGTTATATGACTTGTCATGGAATTGAAGAGAGAAATTGGAGTAGATATGAACACATTTGATAATAACTGAGCCATCGTTTCTTCCCCAAAACATTGTATTATAGTTTCATTCAGAATAATTATTAACAGCCCCTTGCAAGTTCTTTCATTCCAGAAGGATTACTTTCTTTCTTTCTTCCTTTCTTTCTTCCTTCCTTTCTTCCTTCCTTCCTTTCTTCCTTTCTTTCTTTCTTTCTTTCTTTCTTTCTTTCTTTCTTTCTTTCTTTCTTTCTTTCTTTCTCTTT
>JADRCD010131020.1:0-19320 GCA_019843815.1 Montemys delectorum | reverse complement strand
GGGGGGAAAGAGGAAACAGTGACCAGGATGTAAAATGAATCAATCGATTAATTAATGGAGAAAATGTGGGTTCAGTTCATAAACCCCAGACCAGTATAACAGCAGTGAATCTTCTCAGTGTCTCAGTAAATATGGACAATGATCTCAGTGGGCAGTCTCATGTGATCATTGCTGAGTCCAAACAACTTCATATCTGCCAAGCATATTTGTTCATTCAGAGCTCTTGTGTGTCTATATACAATTCTTCTATCAGAATTCCTTTTCTTTTCCATTAATTCCATCCTCACACTTCTTATGAAAAGTTCCCCCATAGACTCATGTGTTTGAACATTTAGTCCCCAATGGTTGACACTATTTTGAGTGGCTGTGTAAACCTTAGGTGGTGGAGCCTCACAGAAAGAAGTGATCCTATGGATGAGCTCATTGATCCTCTATAGGAGCTCAGTGTTGGATGAATGGTGCAATAGACCAAGCTATTGGCTTCAAGTCAGAAGTCATGTGGACAAAGGCATCTCCAAGATCCGTGTGAACAGGCACCACATCTGTTTGCTTGTCATCATTCCAGATGAAATTCCATAAGAAGCAGACTCCAATGTGGAACTTTGTACGCAAAACAGTTATTGGAGAGGAGCTTCAGAATTGACTCCTATAAGATGGAACAGTAAATGGACTGGGCAGGCAAAGAAGCTGATAAAATGAAGTAGGCAAAAGAACTCTGCTAGTCTTATGGGGAACTTGGCGTAGAGATGGCTCTTCAGTCGTATCCCAAATAGAAGCAAGAAAGTTGAGCCTCTTGTCACCTGCCTTCCATCAAGGCTGCTTCCAAGAAGTGAATGGAATTTTGATCTTGGAATTTGTCTTTCACTGAGTACATTCCCAAACAGAAACAGCTGAGAGCCACCAAAGTACACAACGGTTGGAAGCAGAAACTGCTCCTTGTGGCACTGGAGAGTATCTGCTGGAAGATCTGTGCCTAGTGGTACACGATTCATTAAAGACCTTAAGAAGATGTTCTTTGGTGTAAGTGAATGATCTGGCAAACCTCAAGTGGAATCCTGTAGGTTTCTGTGGGGCTATCAACATCTATCAGTCTCCGTATATTTCAGCTTCCTGATAAGGGCTGTGCAGGCACTCACTGTAAGGATGAGGAAGATCAGTCCTCCTCCTTGATAAGTGAAGACCACCCTTCTTAGAGAAGAATTTGGGGCTAGGGATAGGCTGGTGGCACTGAAGCCAAAAGACAAGAGATGATTCAAAACAAGTAACAGAAGCTAGTGATTCTGGAATGAGAGAAGATGGCATGAGCCTGTGGTAACAATAGGCCAGGCCAGGTCCTGATGACCTCCAGTGCCAGATGGCAGAGTTTTGGCTAGATCCACAAATAAATGTGGGGACCATAAAGTTTCAACAGAAGATTGAAGATCATGCCCTCATAGAAAGAGCACAAGGTTAAATTACTGAGGCTATTTTTTATGCAAAGACCAGCCAACCAAACTCAATCATATCTATGATCTCCATGTAGAACAGTGTCTGACTTCCCTTACTCTAGGTCCTCTGTGAACTTAAGTCCGGATGAAGTCTCCTATAAGTATAATCTAGCCTTGACAGTGAGCAACTATGAGTCCAGTCTCAGTTAAAAGAAACGAAGAACAAACTTAAGTTGTCAATTCAGAGAAAATGGGGGCATCTCTTGGCACAGTAGACACTCAAAATATCATCAGCCAAGGAGTCTTCCTGGACTGGCTTGATGTCCATTATCAACCACTTACTACATCTATAGTATAGTATGTTACTCATCCACATTCATAATGTTTGCACATCCATGAAGTGAGAACGGTAACTTCCAAGCACTTCACTGGTAGGGAAATAAAATTTAATCTAGTGACATCAGTTTTATTTTTATCATGCTGACAAAGATTTTTTGGAAAGATGAGGATCAATGCAAATGAAAGCAGATACTGAAGGCTCTCTTGCTCACCGTGGGTGGGTGTGCTGAGCTGGAATAAGCAGTTCTGGGAAGCAAATTTTAAAATTTCATTTCACATTGTGCTATAAACAACTCATTTCACAAATGGTTCAGTTAGAATCATCACTGAGTACCAAGCAGCTTATTTGCCACTCCTTTTAAATTTATTTCAAACATTACACTATTTCTGTGTTGTTTTATAATGAGATTATAACTTTAAATAATAATAATAATAATAATAATAATAATAATAATAATAATAATAGGTGCTTCTCAACTCCTGATAAAGTATATGCAGAAAGGAACCCTGACAACCTTAGCCCTTGCATTTAACCAAAGGCCCATTTCTCTCCAAAAGTGAGTATCTCCCTCATCTGAGCATCTCACAGGAAAGAGAATAGTCCATCCTGACACTGTCTTTGGTAGACAATAAGTGGCTTCCCTCAGGGAAGCACCACAGCAGTCTCTGAAAGGTGTCCCTTTCATCTTGCTAACTCTTTTTTCACCTCACTGTCTCTTTCTGTCCTGGACTTTATTACCTCTTTCCTATAAGACCTTGCATATTATTCTCATTTCTAGGCTTTTTTTTTTTATGTCTTCTTAATTCTGTTCTCCTATACCCACTATACTGCAGCTAAGGTGATTCCTCATTCCGTTGTGTTTCTGTGAGCATGATACTCTCCATGCCTACTAGAAAGGACATTGGTACTTCTCAGTGTGAACTTGAATTCTCCAAGGGCCTCTCTTGCTTCTCTACTATGTATGAAAACGCAATGTTGGTCTCTCACAAACTACCTCGTAGTAGTTTCCCAAACTCTCCATTCACTTTTTATGCCTCCTTTCTAGAATGTTCTCTCCTGTGTTTACACACAGCAAACTCTCACCCTACTTCCCTAGGTATCCACTTCTTACTCCAGTCTGAGGGTGTTTACAGTCACCTGCAGTACTTGTAAATTCAGGTCAGTTTTGGGTCTGCTGCTTACATTGGACAGCATGATCCTCGGGGGAAATATACTATAATCTTTTGAAATCTTGCCACCCAGCATGTATGCAATGCAGTCCACGGGTCTGTTAATGTTTTCTTAAATGATTTTTTTTTCAGACTTATACCCCATGGCATAAAACAAAGCAATGCAGAAAATCTCTGGCTGCTCCATAATGCTGACTTCACAAAGTCCCCAACCACCCACAGGATCTCTCAAAGTTGTCATCTGGAGGATAGGGGAGCTTTGGGGGGAAAATCAGAGCACCTCAATTACCAATTCTGACAACTCTTATTTTAGCTTGGATCTCCCCATGCAAATAGACAGTTGACATGTGATTGGAGAAGAAATAGAAGTACGTTTCTATTAAAACCATGTTCCTTAAGTTGTCGCTCTGAATTTATATCCCTCTGGCCTTTGCCAAGTTGGCTCTGGGCTATATTCTGTCCTGAAATTAGAGCATTCTTCTTGTAGCCCCAGGAGATGCCTAAGATCCTTGAAGATGAAAACCAGACTCTGAACCATAGCTTTGGGAATTAGGGGAGTCCAAAGTATAACTTCCCTATACAACATGCTTGGGATAACCCAGCTTTGCTTTGCACTTCTGATTAGAGTTTTGAGATGGAAGAGGTTGCAGCTTAAATGATCTCACCCTAAGAAGATGAGGAAGAAGACCAGCACAAGTGGTAAGAATCAGTTATATTGGGGTGAAGGAAAACACTACCCAAAATGCCAGAGGTCCTTGAACTTTATTTAAGGAGAAACAATTGCAGGCTATATGTGCATGAAAATGTTACATTTTATCAAAATGAACAACTATTTAGTATTTGTTACTTTTGTGGCATTCACTCAGTCTGATGAGGGAAGAAAACAAGGCTAAGAAGGTGATTGTCCTTGAACTACTTAACTCGTTGCTACTCTGAAACAAGGGTTTGGCTGTCTATTACCAGTAGGATTGGGTATTATGAGTCTCAGAAAAGATTAAAATTGCATCTGTGAGTGACATGGAATAGAACTGGGGAAGACGGAACAGGGTTAGGAGTCATGGTGTCAAGATCAGCTGCCTCTGTAAGGCATGATCCCATGCCACTCAGAGCCTCAGTTTCCTCTGCTGGATTTACAGTCATAATAGCCACTTCAGAAAGGAGTTAGAGGGAGATTAAACGAGACAAAGTGTTGGAGCTCTTGGCCTGAAGTAGCATTAGCTTGTTTCTCTTTTGCTGTCCATCAAAGCTGAGACCCAATGACCTCATGGGAAACCCTGAGGAGACGTAGCATCCAAGAAGGAACATGAGGAAGAGTATCTAGAGTACAGAGTGGAAGCCTTTGCCTTCTTCTTCAGCTCTCCAAAGAATATCTTCCTGCCCAGCAACCTTGACAACTGTCTGTCTTTAGAATTGACAAATGCTCTGACTCGCAGGCATTTCTATTTGTCTGAGAAATGGAGCTAGGCTCACTCAGTCCAAAACCAAGTGAGACTGCCGCCATACTGGCTTCTCTATTGAGGCTTCTACACCTCCGCCAGACCACAGAGTGCATAAGAAGAGGAAAATAAACAAAAGGGCAGAGCAAACAAGGCCTTTTCCACACAGGGTTGGCCTGTGGTCTGGAGCAGTGCAATCCAGCTTGGGAATCTCAGCTTGGTTTAGGATGGCTGATTGCTGGAAAGCTCCAGATTCTGTCAGAAGCACACAGGCAGCTGGTTTATGTCTCTGGGACTTCTTTCATTTTATACATAGAAAAGCACATTTCCAAATGTATCTGTAAACACAAGAGATGACCCACTTTTCCTGCTCTGGTTCTTCTTCCAAAATTTAACTCAGAAGAAATGCAGCTATCCTGTTACAGCTGGGCTTGAGAAACTTAAACACAACACAGCATTCTGACTATCAGACAATGAGAGGTCAGTGAAGAGTGAAGATACGTCTGAGCAACTCTGGGACAGCTGCTCCCATCTCGGCTTGATCTGTGTTTTCATCTTTCAAGTGGACACAGCAACACTTCAAGGATGGGTTTATGAATTAAGTAAGTCCGTATACGGTGTTTGCTTCTTCTATTTCTGCCACTGTGATATACTGAATAAGTCTTGTAATTAGACTTAAAAATCCTCTTTTGCAAAATTTAGCTCTTTTCCTAACCCTTTCTACTCTGTGGGGCTGATTCGAGAGGTTAAGAAAAATGAAATGAATGTACTGGGCTCATGAAAAGAATACTAGAATAAAAATAAAGTCTGTTTGATGCTTATTTTCTTTATATGGCAGCAGGATCCATGAAAGGACCAAGTATTCTTAAAGACTCACTTAAGCAGGGTGGCGGCTTAGTGGCAAAGCTCTTGTCTAGGGTGTACCAGGTCCTGCTTTTCATTATTAGCATATCTGGGGCTGGGACTATGTCTTATCCCATCAATAATTTCTTAGACATGAGGCCACTTTAGAAACATCCATCTTTCCTTGAACTCCCAGAATGATGAATTAGAATCAAAGAGAAGGAGAAAAATGGAGACACTCGTTGCTGTTGAAGTCAAGCCATATTGGCTACAGGGCCAGGCCCAAAGTCTTTGAATGTCATACAGCATCAAAGAAATCAAGTCTGGGAAAGCCTGATGCCAGATAAATGATTAACTTAACGAAACCTATACACTCTAATCTGAGATCAAAGGAGGTATTCTTTCCAACAAGTAAAACCCTCTTAAAAATTAGAACATGATTCATGCTAACAAGGCACTTAGGATTCAACTAAGTAGACAGCCCCAGCCCAAGGAATTAGAGGATATCTATCTAAGGGAGGGGGGTGACAAGATCGTCCTCAACTTTTCAGTTCAGAGGCAGGATCCCCATGACTGGAGGCTATCTAAGGTCTAAAGGGTTGAACTTCTAGAAGAGTTCTTCATCACTGATCTATAATTTACTAAGGTCTACAGTCATCAAGAAAAGGGTGCCTCCTTTTCACCTGTTACTCCCAAGTTCTAGTTCAAGGTCTTGCCCAAATGAATCCCCAGGAACCTAACTTTCTATATTTTTGGTAGGAATTCTTCACTATTGATTTGCAGATTAGCTCCCACCCTCCTATGAAGGCATGTTCTCATCTATCTCCTTTTGTAGGATCAAGAGAATCCCAACACACAGCCAACCATTCTAGCTCCTTCTGCAATTCTGAGAAACTATTTCATTTGTTAGGGTCTATGATAGTTCATGATGCCAGTCCAGTCTAAAACAGAAGGGAGAAAGAAATGTGTTTCCCTATTATTTGACACCATCATCTACACTAGCATTTCACAGCCTGTGGGTCATGGCCCCTTTGTGGCTCTCATATCAGATATCCTGCATATCAGATATTTATATTATGACTCATAACAGTAGAAAAATTACAGTTACGAGGTATCAGTGAAAATAATTTCATGGCTGGGGTCACCATAACATCAGGAACTGTAGTGAAGGATCACAGCATTAGGAAGGTTGAGAGCCACTGATTTACCCAGGTGTCCAAGCCAGAAACTTGAGGGACAGTTTTGAATCTCCTTACCATTTCTGTCTGCCTAACTTCATTGTCACAATGTCTCTATCAGAGTCCCTCTCAAACCAGCTTTTGTTGGAATCTGAATCTCTGTGGCAGATTCAACAAAGTCCTCTCCATGCCTGAGATTCCTATGCTAATTTAAACACCATTGTTTCTTCCCCATGGGTTTGTGTTTCTGCCTTTGGAGGGACAATTTCAGTCCAGCTTCCACGTGGCCATCAGAACCACTTTGTGCAGATTGTGTGACCTGATGCTTCTAACATACTGTCCTTCAACAGTCCCTGTGCCTTCAACTCCGGTACTATATCATTCACTTCTTACTGGACATGCAGCCTACACTGTATCATTCACTTCTTACTGCCTACACTGTATCATTCACTTCTTACTGTCTACACTGTATCATTCACTTCTTACTGCCTACATTGTATCATTCACTTCTTACTGCCTACACTGTATCATTCACTTCTTACTGGATAACCTGTCCATCTTTCAGCCTCAGCTATCCCACAGGTGCAGGCTCTCACATTCTCCAGTGTTTCAGCATTTCACATTTCACATATATTTCCCCTGAGTGATTATTTTAAGTTTAGGTGGTTTAAGTGTGGACTTGCCACGTTTTTTTCATTTGGTTGGTTTTACACCTCACTTCTGATTTTACCAAGAAAACTCGTTTTTCCTTCTAGAACTCAGCTTTAATGTTGCTTCCCAGTAAAGACTTCTCTGTCAGCCGGTCAACTCCCTCTATGGTTAGGAGGCTCCTCTACATTTCTTGAGTAACCCCACCTCATGGTCACCCCAATGATCACAAGGGGGGCCCTCGCAGTTGACTGGTCCCTTCTTGTTTGCTTCTTTTCCTAGAATAACCACACGCTTCTTGAGGGAGTGCTGCATCTCAGAGGGCCCTCACCTGGGACTTGGTAGTAGCAAACAGCACAAGAATTGTCTGGGGAATAAAGAAGGTGTACCTTGAAGTTCCGAGGCAAGCAGAAAGAAACTTGACATTTGTTTGTTTTACAAAAGCTCAACTCTTAGGATATGTTCCGATATTAGTTATTTTTCTCAGGACAGTGACAGAACATCTGACAGGAACAATTTAAAGGAAGAAGTTTTTGTTTTAATTCTTGGTTTAGGGCGGATGTAATCCACCATGGTGGAAGGTGAGGTGGTGGAAGCACAAAGCCACTGATTACATTGTGACAGAAAGCAGAGATCAGATTGAGATCTGAGCTAGTCCTCAGCTGGCTTCCTCTCTTTTTATTCAGTCTGGGATGCTAGCTTATGGGATGTTGCTACTGAGGGTGGGTTCTTCCTCCAACCGGTAAACATCTCTAGAACGGTTCTCACAGATACACCTAGAATTGTATCTCCTATATGATTCCAGATCCAGTTAAATTGACATTTGAAGATAAACCATTATACTTCTCAGGCTCATTCATTTCTTGATCTACACAAGAAGTAGCCCAGACAAGGTCGCTGTACCAGGACCTGGAATATCCAGATTGATCTCTGTTCTGGTTATATTTGTTTTATTTTGTTTTGTTTTTTTGTCAAGTTGACATAAGCTACAGTTTTCTGACAAGAAACACAACTGAGAAAATACTTCCATCAGAATGCCTAAAAGTCTGTAGGGCATTTTGTTCTGTTTTGGCTTGGTTTTGGTTTTTGTGTTTGTCTGTTTGTTTGTTTGTTTGCTTTATAAGTTAATGATTGATTCAGGAGCACCCCTTCCCCTCCGCCTCCCCCCCTCCCCCCGTAGGCTGAGCCGCTTGGGCAGGTAAGTGATCCTGGGTGATTTAAGAAAGCAGACTGAGCAGTTTAGGACGAGGCACACCAGTTAGCAGTACTCTACCATGGCTCCTACTTCAGTTCCTGCCTCCAGGATCTTGCCTAGAGTTCCTGCCCTGACCTTCTTTCATGATGGAGGACAACTGTAAGCTGAAATAAACTATTTCCTTCCCAAGTTGTTTTTGGTCACAGCATTTATATCAGTGGTAGAAATCAAACCAAGGCAGACACTGAGCCAGGTTCTGTCTAGCTGATTTCCTAGAAAAATTAATTTCACCTCTCTGAGCTTCAGCCTGTAGAAAACAAGCCCTAATTTTCATTCTGCATTATCCTTTAGAGCCTTTGAGTAAGACCTGGGCACTGGTATTTTTAAATGCCTTCCAAGTGATCTCAATGTCAGAATTCAGTGCTGTGGTAATATATCAGCTGATACAAAAGATGTCCAGTATGACTGGGATTGATACTGCTGTTGTAATAACGACAGTGGTAAAAGATCCCCATTGATATGCTTCTTAAGTATCTAGCACACAGAATGGCACTAAATGTGCTGAGTGCTGTGCTGTGCTACACTGTACCAGATTGGTAGATATTGCTCCATAGTAGCATAATCTAGTTATATAGAATTGGAGTGGTTGGTAAAGAGTCCTTTTGAATTTGTTTCAGCACCTTGAGCTTAAAATGCTAATTATTTTGGTAGATTATCAAAATATCTGAGAGCTAGAGACTGACTCTTAAAATCCCTCTGTCATAGCAGCTCTGGGGTCCTAAGCCAAGCTCTCTTAACTCCATAGCTGATGCTCTAGACTTGGGCTTCTCCAGTTCTGTTCCTGGAAAGCACTCTACCCAAGCTAACGAGAGCCTCCTCGTTTTTCCATGTTTCTAGATCTCTATTGGAACAAGCAGCTGCTGATTTTCATAGGCTGATCCCACCCATAGCTATCTACAGCCTGCAGTCCTGTACCCAGAGAGACAGCTTCGAAAAGAGTGTGTGTGTGCGCATGTGCGTGTGTGTGTGTGTGTGTGTGTGTGTGTATGTGTGTGTGTAAGCATACATCCCAGACAAGCTGTTCTTCTGACAGCCATAGAGCTGCATCTGAAGCTCCAGAAAACCTATGGCTTGGGACAGTTTCCAAAGCCAGGAAAACATCCAGAGGGACACATAACCCCCAGAGAGCAACTGGGCAGCTTCCTAAGTTGGGGAACAGGGGAGGGAATGATGGTGGCTAATATACTCAGACCTGGGAGGACTGAAGTCCAGAAACCTGCCCTAAATGAAGCCATTCAGAATCAAGCATCCATCCAATACAGTGGTTCTCAATCTTCCCAATGCTTCAATCCTTTGACACAGTTCCTCATGCTTTGGTCGCCCCCAACCATAAAATTATTTCCAATGTTACTTCATAACTGTAAATTTCTACTTCTATGAATCATAATGTAAATATCCGTGTTTTTGATGGTCTAGGTAACCCCTGTGAAAGGGTCTTTCCATCCCCAAGAGTCATGACCAACAGGTTGAGAATTCTTATCTAGTGGTTGCTTACAGTGGCAGAAGGTCTCAATAATACCAGAGATGGTTCTTCAAGGCAGCCCGTGTAGCTAGAACTTGCAAAATTAAAAATAAAAAACCTAGAAAGGAATCATCTCAAACCTCCAAATAAGTGGTTAAAAGTATTCTGCTCAGCTTGGCTTTTCCCTTTCAATTTGCTTCAAGGTACAGGAATAGCTAAATTTTGTAGCAAAAGCAGAGGGGTGACATCTAAAGGCTCTTATCCCCAGTCTTTATCCCAAGACAAAGATCTGTTTTATAAATAGCAAATATCCTTAATATGGTCCCTGATGAATCACAAGTTACAAGATTGAAGGATGGTGACATTGGCTCCCAAGACCCATGTACTCTATTGCTGATCTAGTTCTTCGAGTAGGTAGGTCCTCTCTCTACCACTGGGGATCAACTACTCTGGCTTATTGGCATTAGGTGATGGATGTTTTGAGGACCCACTCATATCCATTACATGAGCATAAGGAAGCCAATCTGTATCTCTGGATCCTGCTCCTCTAACCTATAAGACAAAGAACTTGAAACCTTCTGGCCCCAAACAGAGTCCCAGTTTCTACCTACAGTCTGAAAACTTCCCCTCTGCTACTTCACACATACAACTGAAAGGCATATTTGTAGTGGCACACATACTTGAATGTATCCCAGATTTTTTGAAACCACAATCAATTTCTAGGTAAAGATAAATGTAAGAAAAGATACCATAATGGTGTTTATGTGTCACAACTTGAAATGAGCCAGCCGGGTAAGAGCAAGTCATTACTAGCTGAGGACTGGCAATGCCACTGTTCAGTAGACAGGACATTTATAACTAGCCATTAAAGGGCTCTTTTTTAGATATTTGGGGAGCTGGGTAAATATTAATGGTCTAAGTAGTGATCATTAAGGTAGGGCACATGTGGTAGGCCCAATGAGAAGATGTCTTTGGTGCAGCCTCAAGGAGTCACTCCACTCTCTAATCTCACATGCATAGATACATTTTTCCAATTATGGATCAAGAATCATTTTACCCACTTACTAGCTAGTTAAAATTTTTGGGTTTTGCTGTTGTTGTTTTGTTTTGTTTTGTTTACTGAGAATGTCTGTACTCTATACACATCAGAGTCTATTATTCTGAAACATCAAAGTCATTCAGTTGCCTTTCAATTAAAATCTGTCTGCATTACCATAAACAACTCTGTGCTTACCAAAAAAAAATGTGAACAATTTTGCTATGGTTTAAGTAAAACGTATCTGGTACCAAACAAACAAACAAACAAAATAAAAGTAAAGGCTTGGTCCCGGGTTGAGTGTGTTATTTTAGGAAGTTCTGGAACCAGGAGGAGGTAGGATCTTGGGAGTTTATCTTATTCCAGGTTTCCTTTGGGCTTTATGCTTCCATAAGTCAGTAAAGATATTCCTTCAAGCCATGTTTGTATGGTCATGAAGTTCATAATACCTTTGGATTAGTATAGCAAGACAAACTTGGATGAGTCTTGGGAGAGAAATGTCAAATGAAACTTTGTCATCAAAGATAACCATGGATGTTCTGGAGAAATTTTTTATCTAGAAGTATGGATTGTGTGGTCAGAAAGATCTGGACAGAACTGGTATCAACATTTACAGTGAACTTTCTGGGGAAACTCAGACATGATCTTGGTGTGGCAGAGGGTAAGTTAAGTTGTACCCAGTGTTGTGCCAATTATCTAATGACATGACTAAGAATCACAGTGTGTTGAAACCTACAGGGTGGTAAGAAGTGTCTTTGCTAAATGTCACTAATATCTCAGCTCTGTGAGAAACATAGTATGCCTGCCAAAAGCTATTTCTTCCCCCTTTCCCAGAGATAGTAGACAGAAAATAATAGAAAGAAAGAATACTTGAAATAAATTCAATAACAAGAAAAAATGTTTTTAAATCTTTTCTTCAGTGATTTAGCAAAAAAAAAAAAATAAAGTAGATAGCATCTGAAATCAAGAAGGAGACAAAGCAAAAATAAAATGTTACATACAGTTAATAATCGAAATGGACAAATAGTGTATTAGCACTCTCCAGGGAAAAGCAGCTTCAGGATCAAGAAAAGTGAACACAAATAGAATGAATGACTCATGTGATGGTGGAGGCTTGATTTTTCTTCACATCTGCAGGGCAGGCCAGTAGGTTGATTTCCAGAGATAGTTCAAAGCCAAAGGTGTTGGATGGTAGAGTTCTTTCTAGCTTAGGAGAGGGCAGTCTGTTAGGTTAGAGTCTTTAACCAATTGGATAAAATCCAACTACATTATGGTGATAATCTATTTTATGCTAATTGCACAAATTTCAATATTACACTAAACAAAATTAAACCTACCATGGGACGTAGGAGATGGCTCTGCTGGTAAACACGAGGACCCGAGTTCAGATTCCAGGAACTCATGCAAAATAGATGGCTAGGATAACACACACTTGTAATTTTCCTAGTACTGTGAACATAGAGCCAACTAGCTGGCTTAAACAGTGAGAGACCCTGTCTCAGAAAGGTAAGCTGGAAAAGACTAAGGAATGACAATTGACATAAACATCCTGTCTTGATGCATACACACACACACACACACACACACACACACACAAACACACACACACTTATGTGTACATACACCTGCATACACAAAAACAATTTTTGTGGAAATATCCAAAATAATAATCCTAAACATCTTGGCACTAAGACCTAATCAAGATGACATAACACAATTAACCATCACAGTGAATTCATAGGACTAATCTTTAAAGCTTCATAGTGTTCTTACGTGTAAATCTCTTTTAATGTACTCAATACATTGATTGTGCATTATAAAGTTGAATCTGTAAAGCTCAGAAACTCCTGAAACACACATAGCAACCTAGCATGTGTGCTGAGCAGCATTCCCCTAAATCTAAGGTGCCGCGCTGATAGCAACTCAAACCTCCAGACCCTAGTAAATTTCTGAATGCATCCCTTTCATGACTTCTTTGAAGATAATCATCTTTGAAGATAAGCAGAGATGAGTGTGCAGCTATTCACATAAACAGTTTAGTTCCTTATTTGTGATTGCAAGGAGGAAGAGAATTGTCTGAGTGACATTTGTTATGTTCTTCTATTTTTAAAAGATGACCTATGACAACGTTTTTAACCAGTGCCTTTGATTTTCTCATTAGTGAACATCTTATTATGGCATTAAAAACTATTATTTTAACATGCTATCAAAAATCAGCTTCAAAAAAATTGAGTTTTTATACATTCACTTCACTGCATATTCCCTGTCTAACACTCAACAAGGAAAAAAGGTAATCCTCAGTGGACATGTGTCAGAAGCCATCTACAAAGTGCTACTTTTGTTGCATGACTCTCTGTACCAAGTTCAAGAGCAAATACAATTAACATCAGAAGAGTGATCATCTTTGAAGAAGGCACTAATGACCGCTGGCACTAGAAGGATTCAGGGTACTGAAAATTTTGTGTATGTTGATCAGAAAAGCTGTAACCTAAGGATATTATGGCTGTGAAACTCACTGAGCTGTACACCAGGTCTTTGTGTACGCCACTGTATATGCTCTGCATCTCAGTCAAGAAAAGACATAAGATATACTAGAAGAAAACAACAAACAGAAATGAAAAATGTTTCTTTGTATCATGGGGCCAAGAGTGGCAGCAAAAACCAAATAGGAAGGGCTGTGGTAGACTTTTGCCTTAGAGGGGAGAAACAGGAATCCAGACCATAAGGTGAAGAGAACTAGTACAGGTCTTTAAAGAGAAGCAAAGCTCTGGGATGAGATGAAAAAGATGTTGGGAAATTTGCTTGTCATTAGAAAACCACAAATCCATTCTTCTTTTTTTTTTTTTTTTTAGCATCCTGGAAAGAGGGAAATGCACACCTCCCATGTGTCCTCAGGAAATGTGTTAAAAGAACAAAGTGAAATCTGGTCATTGTGCTAGCAAGCCTTGGCCAAAGTAAACTGCATCTCATCCAAAGTTACGGCCAAAAAAGCTGAGGCCGTTATGTATGGATAGGGTCTCCTTAAGGAAGTGGTATCTTGTTTACTGTGGGGGGACCCAAAGCTGTTTTCTAACCTTTCTAGAAAATTCTGATATGATGCAACTTCCCATGAGAATATGCCATGCGCTTGCCCTTAGGACCCTTTCCAGGAAAGACATGGGTTCTATTTACATTCATGGATGAAAGAAACAAAGGAAGACTTAGTTCTTTTCTCTCCTTTGTCCCCCAGAGATGGTTTTAACACAAAGGAAAGAAACATTGCCATAGGCTTGGGCTTTGGATTTCTAAGAACTTCTCAGTTTGGTTTGAGAGTGAGAAGAGAATTTTCTCAAATAGGATCTTGTTGGACCTTCCAATTATGTGCTTTAATTACACCAGTGAGCCCTAGCCCTCGTTCTGCAAGTGCGTTTGATTCTGGATGCCAAGGGAACCCATCAAGTCTTACATGGCTTACAGCCCAGCAACTGTTTTTAATTGGGTTCTGCTGCTGTTATTGGTTGCACAGGCCCCTGCAGTCTTTGAGAGGGCATAGTTCTGACTGGAATGACACACTTTGGTTTCTGCAGAAGCATGCACAAGCCTAGTGGGTCTACCAACTAGAGAACGAACAGGGTCACCCTGAGCAATGCAATGAGGTTAGACCCAGCCTTGTTGACTCCTGGATTTCAAGACTTCTTAGCAAGTTATATTGTCTTACACCTCATTACTACCACCGGTCTAGGGACAGTGGCCCTATCTCAATGCAGACATTCAAATGGAGGCTGTGTCTGTGCAAGGTTGACATGACAGGAGTTCTGTGAACTTTTCTCCTATGGTCAGTCCTCTCCTTGAGGCCCAAACCACCTCAGTCCTTTTCTCTCTCTGCCCTCCTCTCTCTGTTGCTTTTCTTATCTAAGTTGACTAATCCTAACACTTTAGCTACATTCTTCTTTTTCAGTATGAAAAATAAATTTAAAAAGTTGAGAACAATTTTCAAATGACAAAACACTGAAGCAGCCTACCTTTGTGTGATAAGCCCTGATAACCCACCATTTCAGTTGGAAAATATTTAGTATCTCTCTGCCAGTTCATGTGTATGGTACCTTGGAAGATCAGTATGTAAGACGAGGAAAGGAAACCAAATGCAGAAAGGAGAAATCAATCAATGGTCGTTGTGCATTTAGTTGGTCTGGGCTCTTCACTTCATTTTTCTCATTTCTTACTCCTAGAACCTTACCAGGACTTGTTTATCACAAGCTACCTCCAAATATCTGTGTTTCTACCCTTAGATTGACTCTACTCTTACCCTAATCAAAGACACTTCTCTTTGCAGTCAATACAGAAATGCATGATTGCTCGAGATGCTTATAATCATCAATGGCTGAATCCTCACCCTAAACTAGTCATTTATGTCACCCTCCTGAAGGTTCAGGAAATATCACAGGAGATGATCCAGAAAGTGGAATCAGAGGAGAAGGGTCATGAAAACCACTACAATCATGAATACACAGCAGTAACCTGCAATAGACCTACATAATACTGAGCCTGTGGCTTGTCAATAACAGACTAGGGAGGGGTGCACGGAGTCCCAACTGTCCCTGATGTGCTATTGGCTACTGATGGATTCTGTGTGGGGGGATAAGACCCATATTTATTTAAATATCTACTGATAATCCTACCAAACTCCAATGTATATTTACAAATATACATTGTCCTATTGGCACACAGATGGTCCTGGTTAATTTCAGTCTCAACACAAAGCAATAACAACAAGAATGACATGAATTAGGGAAAGGGAATTGTTAGGAGAAAGGGGCTTGGAGGAGAATTCAGAAGTGAGACAGTGAGAAGGACAATAGTCAACAAAAGCAACTTTATAAATGTCTTTCTTTAAAAAGAAAGACAGAAAGAAAGAAAGAAAGAAAGAAAGAAAGAAAGAAAGAAAGAAAGAAAAAAGGAGTTCTTTTAAAAGAAAGCCATGCAGCGTGTGTATAGTAGAGGATTGAAAATTCAATCATCAATAGGAGGAAAGGACCTCGGCCTTGTGAAGGTTTTGTGCCCCAGTGTAGGGGAATGCCAGGGCCAATAAGTGGGACAGGGTGGGGTGGCAGGCATGGGGAGGGGGGAGGCAAAAGGGGTTTGTTCTTGTTGTTTTTGTTTGTTTGTTTGTTTTTTGGAGGGGAACCTGGGAGGGAAAGGAAAAATTTACATGTAAATAAAGAAAATATCTAATATAAAAAAAATAAAAAAAATTGTTAAAAAAATAGACATATAATTTTCAAGGAAAGCTTTTCAAAAGTTAGAATCATTTAATACTCGGTGCATATATTTTGATACCTGAAAAATGTAGAATTTTAAACTACTTCTTAAAGCTATGTATAGAATTCCATTCCCTGGAAGTTATGTTTCTTCAATGTCTCATTATAATACAATACAATCTTGTCATGAGGGGATGTTACCGAATACGTTGTATAAATGGAAGTTCACATTTCAGAAACTGAAGAATAAAAAAATGTAAAATGATAAAAAAAATAAAAAAAATAAAAAAAAATAAAAGAAAGCCATGATTTGAAAGAGCAGCTAATGACTCGGAGAGACTGTACAATCCACAACCACATCACTCTTCATGTGTATTATCTTACTCTATCATTGTGACACCCTGCATAGTAGGGTTGGATTATCCATGTATTTCAGATGGTGGTGAAATCCACTCAGAAAGGCTGAGTAACTTGTCTAACACCACACAGCTCATCAATTGCAGAAAAAAAAAAATGGACTCAGACATATATTCCCAGATGTATTCTATGCATTCAAATATGTACCCATGAACCCTTAAGTTGTGAAGAGTCATAAGGTGTATGGACAGCTCTGATAAGGGTCTTTAGAACAATATGTGGAGTAGAAACGTTCACTTTGGCGAGAGGGTCAGAAAAGAGCTCCTGCAGAAGAAGGCACTGAAGCACGTTGAGACACGGGGTCTGCCACCTCTACCGATTTTTAGGGAGAGGAAGAGATTTACCACTACTGCAGCTGAATTGCTTGGTGTGGTATGAGTTTTAGCTTTTATTGATTAAGCCCCTTTTCTCTGTAGACATCATTATGGGAGTATCGAGTAGAAAAGTTAAAGGGAATAAATCATATTAGGAATGACTTCCAAACATTCTAAACAATTCTTTTACCTTTAAAAAACAAAGCAAAAAATTAAAAATAACAATCCTAGAATAACGATAACTTTGGTCAGTGATAGTATCTTTCTCCCAAATGCCTTCTGCTGACACTTCGGCCTCATTATCAACAATGACACAGCCTGCTTTGACTGGATTATAATCTACAGATGGAGAAATGGCTTCCATGGAGCCTCCACTGGGCTTTTGCAGATGGGCCATCTAATGTTGTAGGGAATTAGGGAAGGATTCCTAGAGTCTTCTAGCTCTTGGATTGGTTTCTCCTGTCCTAAGAATAGGCGGGAGACTTCTGCTATAAAGTACAGACCTTAGTGGGGCTTCAAAGTATGCCAGCTTTGATACTGTCACTTCAAAATGAGCCTCCGAATCTGCTCCCAGTAAGGTCCTCCTGCTGTTGCTCCATGCCAAGGTTACATAACTTTCATTTGAGCAATCTGAAGTCTTGCCTCAAATCAAAGGTTTCACAACTGCCGAGCTGATTTTCAGCCTCTTGCGTTGCACTGAATCTAGTTGTCAGACACTGGGGAAGAAACCAGGTCAGCTCCAGAACTTGAGAAAACAAGAATAACCTCTTGAGAACTCACTACTCAGGGCAGATCTTGAGATCTGAAGCCAGATGGGTCAGTGGAGTAGAGAGAGGGTGGGAACCAGAGATGGCTTCACACAGGAAACCCTGAGCTGAAGTTATAAAGTGAATAGTGAATCTTCAGGAAGGAAGAAGAGCAACAGTTGGTAAAGCAAGAGTAAAGGTTTGTGAGAACATACAATGAAACTCTGAACTCGTTTTGCTATGACACAGTCCTGAAAAATTCTAGAGTAGGATTGTAATACAGAGGAATTATTGACAATTCATCCTACCAACTCTTGAGTAACTGGGATGCTTCCCAAGGATTTAGATTCATAATATGCTGTGTCCTCTTGGAAAAGAAAGCTGATCCTTTAGAATGACTGAATTTTTCACAACCATTGAGATTCAGTAGAAAGACAGGCTTATAGAGATCAGGGAGGTGCCCTCACCCCAAGTGTGATGGTTCCTCAGATAAGATTGGAATTCATCTTGGGCAGGCCATAAGATCCAAAAGTCACTGGCTTCTTATAGGGTTGCAGTTGGTGACTGATAAGGAGGGCATGCTCTGAGAGTGATGGACACTTGTGTTCCTTACACATCCTGTCACTCCTTGAAATGCAGAGGAGTAAAGTCACTTGAGAGAGAAATTAAGTAGGATCCATACTGCCTAAGATGCGTATGCCAACAATGCTCATGGGAACTTGAGAAGTTCCTCTCTAGGCTTTTTCTGTGTCATGGTCTCTGCTACTATTATGTAAAAGAAAGTCCATATCCGAGGATCTGCTCTTAATTAGGTCAGAGACTTATTTACAAAGCCTTCCAGTGATCGGATGTCACTTTGGAGCCCGAGATGTGCTAATGCTGCTGCTGCAATCCCTCAGCCCAGAACAGCAGCCCCACAGGCACCACATGGCAGCCCATGTTGTTGTTAGCGATTACTCAATAATAATGAAAATAATCAATAATAACTAACATGTGGCTATTGTTTTGGTTTTTAATGAGTGCTTTCCACATACAATATTTCCTCTATTGTTTATAAGATCAGTTTCAGATAAATATATCTAACAATACCTCCACTTCACAAATAAGGAAATTTAGCCTCAAAAAGATTGGGCAAATTGCAACCCATCATATAGTTAGTGGAACAAGGAATGAATGCTCAGGCAACTCTCTCTGACTCTAAAGCCCATTGGCTTCTTCAATGTGTTTGCTATTAAAGTCTTCTGAAGTTGTGCAAAATAATACTCTTTGGTCCTAAGCTCCTCAGTCCTGTCATTAGACTATCCTTTTGCTCAAATTGAACTGCTCATCTTGGGGAAAGTCTGAGGTTTTTTTCTTCAGCAGCCAGGCAGTAAAGCACACATAGACTCAATAGGCTGGAATTCTCTGTGCAAAGTCTTTGAAAGCATTCTTATCTCTCAGTGGGACCACCATGATTTCCTTGCTCAACACTGTCTCCCGAGGGAAGGAGCTGACGAGTGAGAGATACCTAGAATGAACCACTCAGGTTAGAATGAGCATCATCATTCTTCACAACAGAGGCTTCAGATTCAAAGAAACAGGAAACACACATGAGGCCACAGAGTCTGGAAAATCGGGAGCAGGAGATCTGATGTAGGTTTCCTGGGCTCCTGACTCACACCACCTCTACCAAGAGCCTCTGACACCTGGCAACCTGGTAGTCTTAAATGTATTTCTTTTTATTTCTGTAAATTAAAGAAAGCTAATGAGATCATCCTTGGGTTGTCAGTTTAGAGACATTCTCTCTCTCTCTCTCTCTCTCTCTCTCTCTCT
>JADRCD010130996.1:0-10257 GCA_019843815.1 Montemys delectorum | reverse complement strand
CATGGATTGTGATCTTTGTGGAGAAAAGACTAGAAAAAAGGAGCCATTGGCACATCAATAGCAGCTAGCAAAGCCTTAGAGGCAGGTGACAGTGCTGGCCAGTGAGGTAGTCTGGATGGCCAAGGAGTATGCAGATTACACATATATGTAAATAAGAATACACATCAGAACAATACAAGTTTCTTTGCTCTGCTCAGATTCCAACAATGGGCTTCTAAGGGTGGTCTCCAAAGAGTGCTCTGGCAGGCAAGAATGAGACACTGATTTCATAGAACAGAATCTTCAAAGGAGTGAGAAGTCAGGCCTGTGGGGAAAGAAAGCAAAAGTCTGGCAATAGGTCATGGGAAAGGAAGGGATCCCTGTGGGGTTTGGACTCGAGGAGAGAAAGAAGTAGCAGTGGGCCATGGTCCAAGCTGCCATTAGCTTGAAAAGAAAGGAAGAAAAGGAAACACGCACATGTACACACACACACACACACACACACACACACACACACGCACATGCACACACACACACACACACACGCACACGCACACGCACATGCACACACACACACACACACACACACGCACACACAGGCCTTAGAACAGAATAGTACAAAGGTTAATTGTCTCTTCTCCATACTCATTTCCTATCTTAAGTTTATGTTTATAATTTCCCTGTTTCTCAACAGCCCTGAGCTTGTGGATGGATGGAGTTTTGAGGTTAGCCCTTGGATATGGCCCGTAAATGTTATGTGGAAATGGGTGTGTGGACCTAATAGCTGCAGAGAGCAATGTCTGGCAGAAGCCACTTTATAACAGATAGTTCTGGTGGCTGAGATTTTGCTTTTTATATTCTAGTGACCTGGAACAATGCAGTATATTTGGAACAGGTATATTTTCTTTTAAAATATACTGCATATGTGTATTCATGTGTATTCATGTATGTATAGGTAAAAATGTGTATATAACTATGTAGAAGATAGGGTGTTTGGGTGTGATTTCTCAGGCACTGCTCTCCTCTCCTCTCCTCTCCTCTCCTCTCCTCTCCTCTCCTCTCCTCTCCTCTCCTCTCCTCTCCTCTCCTCTCCTCTCTTGACCACTCTCACTTCTTGCTTACCCTACCCTACCCTACCTTACATACTACCCCTCCTTCCCTGTCTTCCTTTCTTTGGGTACAGTCCTTCACTGGCCTAGAACTCACTAAGTAGCCTGGGCTAGCTAAGAAACCCAAGGGACTCTGTTTCCACCTGCTCAGCACCTGAGTTTTTGCAAATTCCAGTTCTGAGGACTTCATTTAGGTTATAACAATACCCCAACTTTTACACAGAAAATTTTAATTGATATTGAAAATTTACTATCTTAGTATCCTTTTACATATTTAAATTTCAGTGAGTCCTGGTTTTCATTTTCTTCTGGAATTATATTTGTGTAACATTTTTTATACAATAGCTGTTCATTCATTTTTTTGTATGCATGTTGGGAGTTTCTGATTATGCCTTTTCTTGGACATTGACTAAGGTTTACACTCTACATACTAGATATCATATGAAAAGAGGACTTTTTCTTAAAATATTGTAAGCTTCTTAAAGTGGTGCCTTAAATGACCAGGCCAGTATTTCATTTTGTTAAATTTGTAAAATGTGCCCCCCAAATGTAGTGTTTTTTTAAAAGGCAATTATTTGTTCACAGTTCTGAGGTTCAGCATTTTGGCATGAGAGTATGATTTTCCCCCACGGCACTGAACCAAAGCTGGTGGCATGTGCATGGTGGCCTGCAGTTCTCCAGTGCCCTTCCCAACTCCTTATCATTCATTGCTCTTGGTACAAAGAGGATGAGCCCCACAGAAATGAAAGCAGGGGTTCTAGAAGGCTCAATGTGCTTAGTAATTTAACTCAAAAAGAGAAGTCCCACTCATATCATTCATGTGAGCCTAAGAATGTCACAGACCAAAGTAAGGATACTTCGTTCCTTCTTAAAAAGGGGAACAAAATACCCACTGAAGGAGTTGTAGAGGCTAACTATGGAGCAGAGACTAAAGGAAGGACAATTCAGAGACTGCTCTACCTGGGAATCCTTCCCATATTCAATCCTCAAATCTAGACACTATTGTGGATGCCAGCAAGTGCTGGATGACAGGAGCCTGAGATAGCTGTCTCCTGAGAGGCTCTGATAGTACCCGACTAATACCGAAATAGAGGCTCACAGCCATCTACTGGACTGAGTTCAGGGTCCCCAAGAAGGAGCTAGAGAAAGGACCCAAGGAGCTGAAGGGTTTGCAGCCCCTTAGGAGGAACAACAATATGAACTAACTAGTACCCTCCGAGCTCCCAGGGACTAAAACTCCGACCAAAGAGTACACATGGTGGGGACTCATCGCTCCAGCAGCATGCGTATAGCAGGGTCTGGCCAAGCCAGTCATCAATGGGAGGAGAGGCCCTTGTCCCTGTGAAGGTTCTATGCCCCAGTGTAGGGGAATGTCAGGGCCAGTAAGCAGGAGAGGGTAGGGTGTTGAACAGGGGGAGGGGGAAGGGAACAGGGGATTGTTTTAGTTTTTGGTTTATTTTATTTTATTTTTTCTTATTTTATTTATTTATTTATTTTTATTTTATTTTATTTTACTTTTTTGAGGGGGAACCTGGGAAAGGAAATATTGTAAATAAGAAAACATCTTAAAAAAAAAAAGAATGTCACAAGCCAGATCCAAAGTGAGAGGCAGGGCCACACACTGGCCACTGGCCGGGAGGGACTGTGAACACTTACAGGGAGGGAAAGGAGTTGTAGACTAGAGCACAGCTCTTTTATAAATGCATCCCTGAACAGAATAAGGAAACTTAATATCTGAGATATGAAGCTGTTTTGATACAGCCTTTCATAACCTATAAGGATCTTGTGCTGGCTTTGTATGCACTTTATGGTGATTGCAATATGCGTTTGTGTTCCCTTAATATGGAGTCATTCCACATTTTAGATGTTTTTAATCTAATAGCAAAAACTTCAGTTCTCAGCCAAGTCTGCCAATTCCCAAATGTTTGTGATATTTTGTTGATGATCATTTTTTATTTTATTCAGCAAAATTTCTTTTCTGTGATATAGTTAGTAGAACCTGAAGATCATTGAATTTGGATTCACATAGCAATCAGCTGCTTCTTTAATGTGGGCATTGGGTAATTTATTTAAATTCTTTAGGTCTCATTTTCTTCATTTATGTAATGAGAATAATTATACTTTTTCACCAGGTTGGCATGATAATTAAATGGAGCAGCTAGACACATCTCATCACAGTGACTAGAAAAATGTTCTGAAACATAGTTGATTTTTCCATTCTTTTGCATTTAAAAAATAGTAATTTTTGTCACAAAATATTTTTAAATGTTTTGGTAAATATGAAACATATTCTCAGTTTTGTATTTTATTCTCGCAGTCATATCTTAAGATCACAAAAGTTATCCTCTCATCTTATGTAAATGTTTGTAGGAGAAAAAAATGTAGAGAAATTCAAAGACTGGCATGAAAGTGAGAGGTTTTCAGTTTTGTTCGTCTTGTGGATGTGGAAATTTTGCTTTTCAGAGTTCCTTTTCTCGCTCCCTTCTAATGATAGTGCCCTCAGAAGTGGAAATCACATGGCAGTTTTATTTATCCTTCCTAGATACATGATTTTGCTATTTTTATAATAAATCACCAAAAAAAATCTTATGAGATGCTTTCTGCTCCCCGTGTCTTTAAGAATAAAGTGAAGCTTGTCCTTCCTTCAGTCTCTGCTCCATAATTAATCTCTGCCACTCCTTCTGTGGTAACGTGTATAGTAGAGGATCGCAAATTCGATCATCTATAGGAGGAAAAGACCTCGGCCTTGTGAAGGTTTTGTGCCCCAGTGTAGGGGAAGGCCAGGGCCAATAAGTGGGAGAGGGTGGGGTGGCAGGCATGGGGGGGGAGGCAAAAGGGGTTCGTTCTTGTTGTTTTTGTTTGTTTGTTATTTTTTGGAGGGGAACCTGGGAAAGGAGAAATTTACATGTAAATAAAGAAAATATCTAAAAAAAAATAAAGAAATATAAAAAAAAAAGAATAAAGTGAAGCAACAGCAGCACACCCGATAGATTTTATAATCCAGACTGTTCGACTTTTTTTTTGTCTTGGGTTCAAATTGCTTTTTTAGTATTCATTTTGTAGCAACAGTTTTTCTGCTTTGTCTAAGGAAGTTCCTGAGAATATTTTTATGAGGGATTTTACTTCCAACTGTAGCAGTTCTTTTCTTATCATAAGATAGCCTTATAAAGTTGAGCCCTGCACTTCAGTAGAATTACTTGGACAGGAGATGGTAGACTGACTGCAAGATTGTGTACATAAACATACTGCAGATTCTATTCAAGCAGAGAAATAGGTGTGAGATGCCAGTGCATGGGAGAGGCCTTACAATGGCTCTATTTTGAAAGCTGAGCAGGAGCTAAGATTATTCAGCAACTATTTGTGTAACTTTGAGAAAACAAGAAACCTTCAGAGCTGAAGGTGGCTCAACCCTTTTTGCATTCAGAGCCCAGCAGGCAGGTGAAGTGTTAGGGAAGAGCAGCTTCCTCTTTTCCTTTGATGAAGGTTATCAACTGAATTTGGAGTTGTCAAAAATCAGCATGGCACTTTTTTGGCATTTCATGTCATTGACACATGGCTACAGAGGAGGGTCTCCCTTTTCCAGGTAATGCTAAATTATCAGTGCTTGACAGAAAGCAGAAAGTACCACGTGGCTGTGTTTCTGCACAGTTAACATTGAAATTTTTCACTGTGCATCACATTTGTAGAAAACATTGAAAGGAAATTGCTCCCTGGCAAGTTCTGTCAAAGTTTGTTTCTTTCTGAAATAGACTGCAGGTCTTTTAAACACTATCTTTATTGTATCTTTGTGTATATCTGAGATTGTCATACGCCTTAAAACATATCCCATGTGATGGATTCAAACATAAAGTTCTGTAGAGCTTGCATGTGTATTAAAATTGAGAAGGGGCCAACAACAGAAATAAAATATATTTCCCTGTTTCCATGATAGAGTATTTGATGTCAGTGATGAGAAGACTCACCCGTGTATTAGCACAATGGTGTGTGGAGAGACAGTTGCAGAAATGCAGACTCATTATTTCTCTTCAGTTTTGATCTCGTGTTTCTTTTGAATAAAGCAGGTCTAATTATAAGCCACACATAACTAAATCAAGTGGGATAATTCTGGAGAAATGATTGGCATGCGTCAAGAATTTTAGAATAAAAGTCTTGGTGTTGTATATTTATTCCTTTTTATGGGAATTTCCAGTTAACTATTATGCAGAACTCATTCTGCTTTGTCATTCTGTTTCCTCTGAAGGTTAGTGTTTAAGAAGTGTATTTTTTCATAAGTAGTGGAAATAACACATATGTTAGTCCAATTCTTAAATATTAACAAGAAGCAGAGAACCTGAGTATCATACACTCAATTACAATGTTGTCACCCCCTATCTGTGTGTATCTACATAATTTAGGCTTGATTTGGACATAAAGTATTTATGATCCTTAGGTGTACTGAATTAGACCATAATCTGCATATTATCCTATAGGAATACGCTAAAAGAAATGTGATATTTTCATCATCATCTTCCAAGTAGAAAATTACGACTTCAGGCACAAAATAACAAAGTTTAGTAGCCTTTGCATACACAGTCCTGAAATTGAGTTTATTTACCTTCTCATCCTTCTTCTAATCTAGTTGTGTACTTTATGAATCCACAAATGATTGCCTCTATTGAAAAGTTTGTGTTATCCAAGATGACTTGTAAAGTTTATTCAATCTTCCCTACCAAGGGAAACAGGAAATTCCAGAGAACACTACACTCAGAAAACCTATAAAATCTGAGCGAGCAGACCATTATTTCTGGAGACATTTCACATAACACTTTGGGAAGCAATGACTAATTAGTTTTTGGTCCTAACAATAGCACTTTCAGGGCTGTTTCCCCTCCCTTTTATAGCTTTCATATTAGGAAAAGAAGGAAAGTACCTCTCAGTGATGAAATATTGGCAGCACAGGCACCTGCTTCTCTGTAGGAGCTCAACTCTTTGATCTTTCATACAATTACCTTCATTCCTGGCTGACATTCCTGGCTGGAGAGTAACAACCAATTGTTGAAGGCAGGACAACATCCTAATATGCTATGCCTTTAATGACTGACTTGTTATTTCAAATGGAAGGCTCAGTTCTTCCTATTTCAGAATTCATGGTGCAAATTAAATCCTTAAGGGAGCATATGCCTAGACTCCCTTCTTATTCACGGAAGCTCCTCCCGAGTCTCTCCAGAGAATACTAAGTCATAGTGGAACAATATGTACTCTATGTTCTTTCAATGTGAATGTTTGCATGTTAAGTCTTCTCGCTTGCCTTATTTATTTGCTTTATTACCTACTAACTTGCCCTTTCAGTCTTTTTGGAATTTCACTTTTTTATATGTACTAGTGTGGGCCACCTTTCCTGATTCTGTTTTCTTCTTCCATCCCACAATTAACCCATCACCAAGTCCTGTGTGCTCAAACTGTGTGCTAGCACCCTGAGGACTCTGTCATTCCTGGATTGCTGCTAGACTCTAGTTTTTTTTAATTTTTCTAAACTTTCTCTTTCCCTTTCCCTTTTCTTCTTCCCTCGCTTGTACATTCCCTCTCTCCATCCTCCCTTCTTCTTTCTCTCTTTTTCTCCCTCCCTCTTTTACTTCCTCTCTCCTCCTCCCTCCATTTTGCTCTCCCTTCTACCTTCTTTCTCTCCCTCTCCCTCTCTCCTTCCCTCCCTCCATTCCTTTTTTTCTCCTTCCCTCCCTCCCTCTTGGTCCCCCTCCCTTACTTCCTCTCTCCCTTTTGCTCTCTCTCTCTTTCCTTCTCTCTTTCTCTCCCTGTCTCCCTCCCTCATTTTCTTCGGATTTTGTAAATGTGTAAAAATAGAGAATAGTACAAATGTTCTCTTGAAATAATTCATTTCTTATGGCTAAATTTTATTACCAGCTTCCCATCTTTTCTCCTCTTCTATCTGAACAAGGATATGACTATTTTCTTTTTGCTTTTGTCTTTGACTAACTACAATGAATCTTGTAAGTAAAAACATACAGTATTTGTCTTTCTGTGACTCTTTACTTCCTGAATTACAGTTTTATCCATGCTGTTTGTTGCCTGTGGCAGAATTTCCTAAAAGCTGAGTTAATTCCTTTGCATGTAGAAACCACATTTCAAATCTGCTCATATGTCAGTGGACATTTGGATTCTCCATTATTTTAGTTAAATACTCACAAGTGGATTTTCTGAGTTTTTTTGATAAGTTTTAAGGGAACTATAACATGTTACTGTGACAATGTTACTGTGTCCTACCCAGCAACAGTGACCAGCAACCCGGGATACTTCTGTACATCAGAGAAAATAACAGGGTAAGCAATGTAGCCCACAGAACAGAAAGACAGCATACTTGCAAAACATATCCTGGTCGATAAGGGGTTAATATCTCAAATATATAAGGCTCTTTCATGATACAGTGGTAAAGCAAAACAGCAACAACAAACAATTTAAAAATGAACTTCTAAAAACATAAATATCAAAGAGTAACTATTTTTAAAAGATGCTCAGTGTCACTTATAATCATGCAGATACAAATTAAAAGTTGGCCCGGGTGGTAGTGGCGCACGTCTTTAATCCCAGCACTTGGGAGGCAGAGGCAGGCAGATTTCTGAGTTCGAGACCAGCCTGGTCTACAAAGTGAGTTCCAGGACAGCCAGGGCTACACAGAGAAACCCCGCCCCCCCAAAAAACAAAACAAAACAAACAAACAAAAAAGCCATAAAAAAAGGGAGGCAGAGGCAGACAAATTTCCGAGTTCATGGCCAGCCTGGTCTACAGAGTGAGTTCCAGGACAGCCTGAGCAATACAGAGAAACCCTGTCTCAAAGAACCAAAAAAAAAAAAAAAAAAAAAAAAAAAAAAAAAAAAAAAAAAAAAAAGAAAATGAACTCTCAAACAAGAACAACAATTTTTGGGGTGTGCTCAGAGCATGGGGCCTGAAGAATGACTTCTCTGTTTACAACACACCCAAGAAGAATCTGAGACCATTGTAATGAGGGACACAAGCCGTTTCCTCTCTGTAAGTGGCTCCCCTACATGTGTAAAAAAAAAAAAGTTGGCAGTCTGTCATATTTGTGGAATAACAGAAACAAAATGCACATTTTGATAGGAATTGATCACCAGGTTCATTCCAAACTCGGACGGTTGGACTGAGAAGCCACACCATGTCTGTCCTTTACTCAGTACCCTTAAGACAGACACTGTTTCAACCTGTGGGTCACAGCTCTTTTGAGATTTGAATGACCCTTTCACAAGGGTCTCCTGACACTATCAGAAAGTGTAGATGATAGTTATATGACTCATAACAGTAACAAAATTACAATTATGAAGTAGCAATGAAAATAATTGTATGGTTGGGGTCACCACACATAAGGAACGTGTGAAAGGGTCTCAGCCTTAGGAAGGCTGCGAAGCACTGTTCTAGGAGTTACTAATCTCCCGCGGAGCAAAGGCAGAAATAGCTCTCAGAGCCAATCAGATTCTCCCTGTGCCTGAACCCTGGTTCACAGATAATACTGTTGTCCTGCCAAGCATAAAGACCCAAGGCTTCCCTGGGCTCCCAGGACTTCAACACTCAATCTTCCAGATGTTTGTGTAAGCTTCGTGCCATCAGTCTTTAGATATATACTCAATGATGGCCCTATTTGTAAGGACTTCATGATACCTTGTATAAAATAGCAAATTTTGCCTACCCACATTCCTCCTTAGTTTCCTCTGCTTCCTTCATAGACCTTCTTCGAAATCCTTAAGGAATATATTTAGTTACTCACAGATTCTCCCCCTATTAGCTCATGAGTGTCAGGGAGGCAGAGACATTGTTTTGGACTTAGTGTTAGAACATTGCCTCCTGAGAAGTAGGAATTCTCTAAGTTCTTTACACTGTCTAGAAAAAAAAATTAATGAATGGATGATTAAGAATTCCCCCCATGCATTCTTCTTTATTGTTCAGCATGAAGTCTCAAAAATGAAGTTTTTAATGTCTTGTTAATTATAAAGTGTTACCATACAACCATTTGTTTTGTAGTAAAATTACTTTCCACCAGATACTGGGGCTTTTTAAAATGTCCTTTATTGCAGATGGCTAGGAAACGTTTGGCAATGTGTGTGGATATGAATTTTAGACTTGTCTTTAGCCTGTAATGTTGGCAATGAAAACAGAGAGGAATATGAATTACAAGAATTTGATATAATGTCCCTATGTTGTTGCAAGTCAGTCAAAAATGAATACAAAGTTTAATGTTTAAACTTAGTAGAGAAAGAGATTAGACATTTCTTTGACCAAACTCATGGAATTACTATGCTGTTTAGATAACAGCTTCTAGTTGAGTCAGATGGCCGATGTTTGATATGAAATCTTCTTGAGAGACTTAATTCTTCTTTATTTTTTCAGCATTTAAATAAAGTATAAAAAGCAACTCATATCAGTTACATATATTTAACATTTACGGAGGAGCAACAATTATAAAAATAGTATTAATTACTTTTTAATGCTGTGTAGGTGTCAGAAAGTCATATAGACTCCTAATCTTTCACACATTAGTTAATTTAAAATATGAAATTTATGAGTTTTATAAGGTGGAGCATATTGAAGATTCTGGGAAGTTAGTTTGCCAAAGTACACAAAGCCAGGTTGAGCTTGGAAACTGATCCAATCTGAATTCAGAAACATAACGTGTTCTCCTACATGTGTTTCTCACATTGTAGCCCACAGTCTATATTTTTTGAAAAAATAATTACAGTACTTATAAATTATGACTATTTGCATATTTGCATGCAAATATTCATTATAAAGTGTCCATGCTGATGTACTCCATTATATCCTAGCTTACGCTTGTCTGGCCATGCCATATCATGCTCTGTAATGCTGTGTCATGCGCTCCTGTATCTCTCTGATTCTGCCATTTACTATCCTGTGTTATCATGTCCAGTCCATCCTATCCTTTCCTCAATGAACTAGCTTCCTGATTGTGGTGGTTTGAATGTGAAGGGCCCCATAGGCTCATATATTTGAAAGCTTGGACCATAGTTAGTAGAACTGTTTGGGTACGATTAGGAGTCATAGCCTTGTTTTAGTAGGCCTTATTGGAAAATATGTATCAGTGAGGGAGGGGTTTGAGGTTACAAAAGATCATGCTTGTCTGTCTGTCTGTCTGTCTGTCTGTCTGTCT
>JADRCD010130987.1:0-11164 GCA_019843815.1 Montemys delectorum | reverse complement strand
GGTATATTTTTAAAATGTATTGCTGGAGATTTTCAGTAGGTTCTTCTTCCAAATACACAAGACAAAGAAACTTTCAGAGTTTAAATATGACATGATGAACCTTTTAAAATCAATATTCAAACAACCCTTTAGTGAAGTAACATAGCTCCAGGGTAGCATGGCCCTCATAGTTCACTGCTTCAACATTGCTTGTACCCAAGACAAGCACAAGTCAAGGATACTATACATGTTTGGTGATCACTGTGGGTAACTTGTAGAAAAATCTTTATCTTTTTGTGAATCTGAAAGTCTGACCAAAACTTTCAATTCCTAAAATCCAGGCCAGTGACCATGGAAAAATTTACCTCCTGAATAAGAACATAAAAATGTATGTTACTTATCCAAAGAGAAGTAAAATCTAGAAAAGTTTGATAAGAAAATGGAATTTAAATGCTACGTGCTCTGAGTAGGTTACCCAGATCAGAATATTAATTCAGTGTAAAAATACCAAAAGTGAAATCAAAGCAAATTTATCATATCCCTTACAGACATAGATAATCAAAAATACTAAATTATAGACAGAAACCATAGTAAAATTAGAACAAACATATTAAAATCAACAAATATATGAAATTTAGACCTGACCATCTTAGAGTGGGAGAATTAGAGCTAGATGCTACTACCATAGACTACAGAAGGAAGAGAATATCATGGAATCAACCCTGGAAACTCCTGTGGCAGAACTTACGGCTTGTACAAAATCTAAAAGAGAAGTGGTTATGGTCAATGAATTGTTGTAATAAACCCACTCTTAGACAAGAAAAAAAAAAAGACATGTATATAGTCTGTAATGATGAAATAAAGATACTATTTCTGTCTCCTTAAGCATCCCAAACTGTTTTCCTTAACACGTTATTAGACATATTTGTGGACTACGTTTCAATATTTTAATACATGAATACAGTATGTAGTCATTAAATTAGGATAATTAATATTTCTATCTCATTATTTCTGTGTTTGGAGCATTTAAGCATCTCTCTCTTAATTTTTTATAAAATATGTTAGTGTGAACTGTATACACTGATGTTCCGTAGAATATTAGAACAGTTTTCTCTAATGAGGCTTTGGTTCCAACCTGTCTAGCCTCCCTCTCCCTCAACCTTTCCCAGCCTCTGGTAACCGCTATTATGTTCTCCTCCAGACTTTAAAAACACCCACAATATCAGAAAGACTATGTAACATTTGTCTTTCGGTATCTGACATGTCACTTAACAACATCCCCCTTTGAGTATATTGTAAATTACAGTGTCTTGTGTTGGAGGCTGAGTAATATTCATACATTTATCACATTTTTCTTTGTATAACTGTGGGTTGATGTGAGTCAAGATTGAATTCTATTACTTATATGATTGCTCAGCCTTGGACCTCCCAGCTCAGGTGTGGCTGATGCAATGCTTAGAAGCCACACCTGGAATTCGGGGGTCAACGAGTTTCATCTCACCATGCCAGTTTTGGTGAAGTTGAAGCAGTTGCCCAGACTGCTTGTTGAGAGGGACTGTGGGGTAGGTAGAAATGTGGAGTACCTAACTCTGCTTGCTGTGACACAGTAAGGAGCCACGTAAATGAGGCAGGTGGCAGTGTGGCGGCCACACTGTTTCCATCTTTCAGAACCAAAACACTGTACCTGCTAAACTTTGTCCCTGTTTACACCAGATGGCTATTTCTCTTTCAAACTAGATCCTCATATAATGCAAACTAATTATGTTAAGACATTTAAAATATTAAAGAAAATTTAAAAAGATGAAAAACTTTAGATAGATTGGAGAGATTAATTTCCCCGTGAAACCTTCTCTACTTGTTCACTGGGGCCCCAAACTCATTTGCTCTGGTTTAGCAAGATGTGTTGCCAGGCCGTGACTAGGATCTAGCCATTCACTTAGACTGAAAAACTTAAGTGTGGTATTTGCCCAAGGCCTTAGTTTCAAATTTCTTATTTCCTCTAAGATGAGGATAAAAATAGAATTAATATTTTACATCATTAATTCAGCACCAAACACTGAGTGTGTATGTATTGACCATTTACAATGTATTAGGAAGGCTGCTAAGCAACGCAGAGATAACATTGAACAAAAAGACAAAAACAACCACCATGGAACTGACGTCCTGGCACAGAGAGCAGTATTAACCATGATTGTTCTGACAACATATGCTGCTCATATACAGGGTAGAAGATGCTCCAATGGGAAGCAAAGGAGGTCAGGACAGTCGCCCTGGTGTGACTGCTGTTTACTTTTACAGTAACACAAAAGTACACACATGTGCAGGCAGAAGAATGATAGAATTTGAGGGCAGGAACCTGATCTGCCACTTTCCCCATTGCCTTCTGGCCCAATGTTAAGATGATTCTCTGCAGAGATCTTGGAATTTATCTTAATCCAGACTTGAAACGATGTTTTTAAAACATCTCTACATTGCCATAAAAGCTCCAGAAAGCTCTCAATATGAGCTTTGAGATTTGGAGTTCTCTGGGTCTTCATACCAAGCAAATCCCAGGTGCTGAGGAATCCCCCTGCCCCTGTAGCTACCACTAAATGCCTAGGAATGATTGTGCAGTCTCTCACTGTCTCCCTGGAGGCTTCAGGAAGGTTGTGACTTGATCTCAATGAGATCTCAAGCTCCCCAAGGATTTCATGTTTTCCTGTATGTATTTCAAACTTAGAAACAATTAAGACCTGTCATGTAAGGCATTTCCTCTTTATGCCCCTGAGGTCAACCAGAATGTTCTGAAAAGGTCCCTCTGGAGTCTTTGGAATGATGATCATACTGGCCAAGGATGGGAATTTGTCAGATGGTTGTCATAATATATATATATATATATATATATACACACAAAGCAAGTGTCTGCCACTCCCAATGAGTGACATTATCTGAGAGGAAACAAGAGAGGATATTTATGACTTGTAGAAAATACATCATTGTGACTGTTAAGCTGAAGAGGGATACACAATTACATTACTTGTAGACTCACCAGTATACTGTCCAGACTGCGTGGTGGGAGGAACTGTGAGGTGTGGGGTAAGGGCGGGATATGGGTAAGAGTGTCAGGAGTGCAGAGCTAAGCATGGAGTAAGGTGAAGAGAGTGAGATAAACACCCCGCAATGGGACTGGTATTTCAGTTTTCTTTTTTTCTTTTTTCTTTTTTTGGATTTGATTCTCTCTCTCTCTCTCTCTCTCTCTCTCTCTCTCTCTCTCTCTCTCTTAGATATTTTCTTTATTTACATGTAAATTTCTCCTTTCCAAGGTACCCCTCCAAAAAACAAACAAACAAAAACAACAAGAACAAACCCCTTTTGCCTCCCCCCTCCCCATGCCTGCCACCCCACCCTCTCCCACTTATTGGCCCTGGCATTTCAGGTGGTATTTCAGTTTTCATGGTACAGTTTCAAACATAAAATCCAAGGGAGCCGATAACACCAGAAAGACCCATACAAGCGCATGACTCTGCAATTAGGAAATTACCCAACCTCTCTGTTATCCCTCTTCATCCCTCAAACCTACCAAATGTACCAAATCGACTATCTCAGGGCTTTCTATTTCTAATTTTCTTTTCCAGAAGATAAAGAACTATATTCAAAATTTGCAATCTTGGCATTTTCTTCTTAGTAGTCACTGTGATGATTTTAGAAAAAAAAAATCTTGAGTTTGAGACAAAATCATTGCTGGTTAGCTTTATGTCAATTGGATATTGTGGAAGAGGAAACCTTAATAAGAAAGCTCTTACCAAATTTGTCTTGTGGGCAAGCCTGGGGCACATTTTCTTGACTGGTGATTGATCTGGGAGAGCACAGCTCACTGTGCATGATGTTACTTCTGAGATGGTGTCCCTAAGTGCTATAAAAAAATCAGAATGGGCAATTGATGAAAAAAAAGCCAGTAAGCACAACTCTTCATGTCCTCTGCACCAGATCTGCCTCCAGGGTCTTGCCCCGACTTTCTTGGATGATGAACTACAGTGTAAGATGAAAACAAAACAAAACAAAACAAAACAAAACAAAATAAAACAAAACAAAAGCCCCTAAGACAAGCTCAAAACATCATTCTTTGTGATTGTTAAGGTGAATTAAATGGCTTTCTCTCAGTTCTTTCAAACATTTGACCTATTTCAAGCTGACACAATTTCCAGGGGCAAAGTTGGTCTGTTCCATTAGTCTCAAGGCTGGATACTGAACACTAGTTTTATCTAGGTTTAAGTGATGTAGAAACTGTTTTCTATCAATAGTTTTATACTTTTATATAGTGACTTTTAGTCTTTTATATGCCCATCCTCCTCCTACGCCTACCTCTCAGTGATCTCCAACTATTTTCTCATCTTATTTGTATATGAGACTCACTGGGGTTAGTTAGCATTTCTTGCCAGAGCATGGGCGGGAGGTTGTTTCTTGGAATGAGGGCAACATATCAGTGACTACAACACTGAAGAAAATGACAGCCTTCTTCCAGCAATTCTAACCCTCATGAGTTCCTCAGGGAGGGTTGGTTCCTAATGGGCCCCTTCCTCATCCATCGTGCAGTGTTGCTGGAACCAGTCTCTCTCTCGAAGGCCTTGCAGAAAACCACAATTGGTGGTACCTAATTCTAGGTGCCTCATCCCTCCTTTGGAACCAGTGGATCTCATCCATAGTTCATTAGTTTCCTGTCACCCATTTAACTAACTCGACAAGCCACGTTACCCAAACAACCCAGGTTTGGTAATCTATACTTCTGCAAGTCAGTAGTCTGAAGTGGGTCTCAGTGTACCAAAGTAGAAGTGCTGCTTTTGGAGACTTCTGGAGATAATCATGGCCTTTCCCAGTGTTTGGAGGTCACTTGCATTCCATGACCTATGAACCTATTTTCCTTGTACAAAGCCATCTACACTGGACTAGCTTTTCTCAGTCTAGCTTTTGTTTTGGTCTCTCTGTTCTTTTGCTCTCCTCCACTTACAGAAATCCAAAGCATGGGCATCTTCAATAGCCATTCGAGGAGGGACAATATTCAACTATACACATATTGTCTGCATATTAGTTGTCTCTTAATTATATATATTTTGCTATATAACAATTTGTGCGGCTTTTTATCGGACCATTAAATGCTTCTGACCACTGTTATAAATGGAATCTTATTTTCCCCACACAGACCATTTGCATCAAATAAATCATAGCTAAAGCTCAAAATGTACTATTAAAAAGAAGGCATGGACATTTAAAAGTAAGTAATTTGGAATAACGATCATAATGGCGAGTCTTGTAAATCAGGCCTGGCTGTGTTCTGTACAGCAAGTACATCTTGTATTGTCACATACTGAAAATCATAAAGCATGCAAAAAATAGTTTTGGTGCATCATTGCAATGTGGGGGCGTACCCTAAAGCTTCCAAAAGCTTAATGGTATTATTATTTCCCCTGTAGCTAGCCATTGTATTTTTTAAAAAATCATCCTTCTAGCTTAAGAGAGGGACTTTTCAAAAACGATCTGAACATCCAGGCTTCTCATCTTCCATGAAGTAAAAGAGTAATGACTGAAGGAAGCAGTGGAAGGCCTGGAGCAATGTCAGTACAGTCCACTCTGGCAGGGTGGAAGTCGTTGCCAGCTCTACAATTCCTGCAGGACTCATGCTTGCTCTTGAACAGCTGGTCTGTGCATGCATTAACCCTACCACCACCACCACCACCACCACCACCATCACCACTAAGCTTTCTATCAAAGCTGGAAAGATGTTTTTCACTTTGTTTTGTAAGGTACCCAGTCTACCCTTGCTCTCTATATGGACTTAGAGCCTGTTCCTCAAACCCATCACTGTATACAAGTAATATACAATGATTAAACATTGAAAAGAAATCTGTTCCATTTTTCTACTCTTACCTTTCTCACTATGGGAGTTACTTTCCTTTCCCAGTGTCTGTTTTCCAGAGTAATCTCTTCCTTCTCATCTGTTATAACCCCCTCTCCTTCTGGCTTAGATGCAGTCACTTTGTGCAGAAAGCTCTAGTAAATGATGCCATTGGAAAGCTGGTGACGAGATGTTAGAAATGGAATGTCGGTGTGTTGTTTGTGTGTGCATGTGTGTGTGTGTGCGCGTGCGTGCACGCGCGCGCGCGTGTGTGTGTGTGTGTGTGTGTGTGTGTGTGTGTGTGTGTGTAGTAAAACTCTGAATTTTAATGTTTAAGTAAAATATGATTACATCACTTCCCCCTTCTCTTTCACCCCTGCAGCCCCTCTCAAGCTCCTTCCCTCCAACTCCTTCCATGTCCCCTCAAATTGATACCCTCCTTTTATTTTTAAAATTTTATTATTTACTCACTTTGCATCACATCATCACCCCCTCCCATATCCTTCCAGTTCCCTCTCTTGCAGATCCTCCCCTATATCTCCCTTCATTTCTATTCTGAAAAGGGGAGCCCCTCTCTGGGTATCACCCTAGTCCTACTCCCTCAAATGCACCACCCCACCCCTCCCCACCCACAGGACCCTCCCCACCTCCAACACACCAAGTCACTGTAGGACTAAGCACATTCTCTCCCACAGAGGCCAGACAAGTTAGTCCATTTAAGGAACGGGATCCCATAGGCAGGCAGATAGCCTCTTTTCCATATGTATATGTGTACACACACACACACACACACACACACACACACACATACACTCACACACACACACACACAGATAGTATAAGTATATAAAAACAACTTGTTGAGTCTGTTTTTATATGGTTTGTGTGCATATGGTCTCAAGACTGATCATTTCATATTAGATAATAAATTAGGGGCTCATCTGGGGCTTGCTAACTCTCCCTTTCAGCAATCATTAGCTGCCTATGGCTTTTTGTTTAGGGGTGGGACCCCATGATATTGTCTCTCCTCTATATTAGCATTGTCTATTGATATTTTCCATTCTTGTTTGTACACCCAATTCTGTGAGAGACTACTCTATAGCAGACATCCTGGTGTTCTGACTCTTAAAGTAATTCTTTGCTCTAATCCATGATATTTCCCGAGTGGCAGACCCAGGAACTGTGGTATAGATGTATCCATTGGGGCTGAGCTCCTTCTGATCAGTGCATTTCTGCATGGTGTACAGTTGTGATTTTCTGCAAGGGTCTCCATTTGCTATAAATAGAAGCTTCGTGGATGAGCGATGTAGCTACACTTCTCTCACATAGTTGCAATGTAGAATGATTGCCAATTTTCTCAGGTAAAGTAGTGGAATGGTGATTAGATGTGGGACTACCGTCATAGGACATGCATTTTGATGTATGTTAAACTGAATTGCCATTAAGTCTACAGATAACCTTCAGATGGTGCAGCATACTTGTATACATCAAAGGTGCTGAGTTATTTGTTGAATCTCAGTGCATATGAGTGTGTGTTCTATTAAGTGGATGATGTTTGCTTTTGAAAATTTTCAAAATAATATAATGGGACCTTGGGTACTCTTTTGGGTACTCTTTTGACCACTCCTCTTTTAGAGTTTTGTGTGGCACCTGCTGTGTTTGCAGAGATGTAACAGCTGTGTAGTGGGCTAGTTCTGTGGTTCTTGTTTATAGTCCAAAGGGTCAAGCCTTAGCTCCTCATAGGCTGTCCTCACTTGGATTCTGACAGAACAGTAAGAATAGCATGAAAGCTAAATCCCAGTGAATACTAATCAATGTGAGAACTTGGGGGGGAGGAATCATTAAGCTTCAGGGACTGAGAGACTTTCCACCTTGAATGCTGTCAGTATCTATTTTCTCCAGTTCAGAAGCTCATTTCCTGGATCCCAAGTCCTCTGGTAAAGAAAATAGATTTGTTGTTGTTCTTGTTATTAGGGGATGAATTCAGTCCATCTGATTAAATCAAATTGTTATCATACCAATTTCTTCCCTAAAGAATTTTATTTCTGTGAAGGATAAGATCGTTTCCACTCTTTAGTTTCTCGGAAGCTGATGGCATTGATATGCTAGACTCCCTGTCTCCAAATCTGGTGCTTTTTGAAAGAATTATTGACAAGCTGTGGTATGTTCTGTAGAGCAAAACAAGGCCGCTGAAGCATTAACACAATAGCCTGGTGACAAATGGTCAAAGGGAATGGAAACACTGAGACAGAAGAGAGAACACAGAGGCACACGTAAAAGCTGACAATATGTGTCAGTTGGTGTTACAGATAAAAGAGTGGGCCCATTGTGGCAACATTCCAGGTGGAAGGAGTATGGTGGTGAGTGAAGTTACAGGAAGATTGAATCTCATGTAGAGCTTTCTTACAATTAGGGTAGTTTAGCAGAGGTAGATGACTTTAGGGGTGTGGGTCTTCGCACTCCTGGCTGTAGGTGAGTGGAGGTGAGGGGCTAGGTGCCTAACAGCTAACGGATGGAGACTCTGAAACCCAAGCAATGCTAATGAAGACTCTCTGACTTCATCGGAGGTGGGTATTGTTTCTGAATCTATGCTGGGTATCAGGTACGGCCACTGACATTTCCTTTTAATGTGCCATTCACTCTTAAGAGCTGCAGCAAATATACATTCCACCCTTTCACCTGGTGTGACCAGAGACACATAGCAAGACACCATGGCAACAGGATAAAAATATAAGTGTATATTTAATTCTAAAATGCAAGTTCTCAGAGATCATTATATCAATGATTTTTGTCTTTTTTATTTTATTTTTTATTTTTATTATTTATTTATTTATTTATTTATTTTTTGTTTTTCAAGACAGGGTTTCTCTGTATAGCCCTGGCTGTCCTGGAACTCACTCTGTAGACCAGATTGGCCTCAAATTCAGAAATCTGCCTGCCTCTGCCTCTCAAGTGCTGGAATTAAAGGCATGCACCATCACTGCCTGGATATATCAATGCCAGCTATATCAATAATTTTTAATCTTCAGGTTGTAACCCATTACTTGGTCATGCTATTAATTTAGAGGGTTGGAATTATAATTTTAAACAAATGTGATTGGACTGAACTTGCAGCTCAGTGGTGGAGTTCTTGCCTATCACAAGCGAGGATGCATTCCATCCACAGCCCTGGAGAAGAAGGGTTCGGAGGGGAGAGAACAGCTGATGTATAGCAAAACATAATTTATATGTTCGAATGTCTTCAACATAGGACATTTTGCTATATTGACCTAGAATGCTTTCTTGTGTGCTGGGGCTTGTATGTGAAAAGTACTTCTGGCTATGGATTATAACCAGTGTGCTATCCTCATGGGCCCTTAACCTTTCAGACTTCCCTTTGTGTGACTTTACTTGTCTGACCTGTTTACTCTCTTAGGGTACTATGAAAACAAATCACTAGTATAGAGGCATGGAACAAAATAAATTTACTCTCTTCTGTCATTGTGTCTCCATATGTGCACTCTGAGCTGCCTGCCAAATCTTGTAAAGGCTCCTCTGACCACACTGATCAATGCTGACAACCCAGAGCAATTTCTCTCAGATCTTTATTTAATTATAGCAGCTAACTACTGCAAAGTAAAGAAACATTTGCAGGTTCAGGGGAGTAGGATGCTCTGTCTTTGAGGACTATATTTATTCTAAATATCATACTTGCTTTGCAAATTCTGTAAAGTTTGTAAACTTATCTAACTGAGACTGGCTTCATTCTCTAGGCAGAGGAATCGTAAACTGTGTCAGAGTGGATCTCAACCACGCATGCATTAATTCATTGCTGTTTCCTTTGACTATGGATTAAACATTGTTATGGTTTGAATCTGAACTGTGTTCCATAGATCCACTTTTTTAACACTTGTTTCCTATTGGTGTGGCTATTTTGGAAGACTGTAAAACCTCTAATCTGCAGGACTTTTGAGAGTTATGAATTTGCCCTCAGTTCCTATCCTATTATCTACTTCATTGTCTGCCATGATGTGAACAGCCTGTGCCATGTGATCCCACCCCCAGGAACTGAGCTGCTCCACAGTGTCTTCCTTGCCGTGACTAACTGAATTCCTTTCAGATAGTGAGATAGAATAAATCATTCCTCCATTACATTCAGAAGTCACTAGTCACCAGATTTACACTAATATAAATCCTCGTATTCCCTTTCCTAACAACCGCTTGCTCTGGATTTGCTGTTTATTCTCCCCCATGGCTTGCTTTGTCTCAGCAAAGCCTTTAGTCCAGCTTCATGAAAGGTTGGCTCCTTCTTTCTGGCCTCATGAGATTGTCTTAGATGTTATAGCTAGTTTTAATGGATAACCACACAATCTCCAATTACCTAGGAAGAGAACCTCAATGAGAGAATATCTATATTGGGTTGGTGTTTGGGTATGTCTACAGGAGGATAATCTTGGTTAATTAATTGAGGGGTGTAACCGTACCAAGTCAGGGGAACCCTGAACTGTATTAGAGTGGATCCCAAACACGTCCTTAATTCATTGCTTTCTGTTCTTTACCATCGGCGTACTGTGACTAGGTATTTCAAGTTCCTGCCATCTGGATTTAACCTCAGTGATGGCTTGTAACATGGAATTGTGAGCCTAGTAAGCTCTCTCTTCCTTGTGCTGCCTTTGCTGGGGCATCTTATCAAGCAGTGGGAAGCAGAATTAAGACACTGGGTGATTGCTAGATCAAGGAAATGATCTTATCGTCTCAATGGAAAACGAGGTCCTTGTTGCATTTTGATTCAGCTACTGTTGTGTTTTCTCCCCCGTTGTATTCTTGACATAAGACCCAGTATTATTAGCCACACAAAGATATCAACGAAGCAATATGTATCTCACTGAAGGTTCCATGGTGAACAAATAAAGGCGTTTACAGTACACAGTTTCCACCAGTCCCAAATGGAAAGCTCTCCACCTGCTGCCTTCAGGGCTCTCATTTCACCCTCAATGAGTGTGTCTTTCTCCTTCTGCCCTCTCCCTCAAGCATCTGTATCCCCAGGTGTCCCTTTAACTACACCTAGATTAACTTGGAGACCCTTAGCAATTGAAGACCTTCTCAGCTGCCCTTACCTTCCCTGCAGCACTTCAATCTTGTCTTCAAGCGCTTAAGAAATATTGAACCAAGTAGGAAGACTTAATTTGTGCTTAGTAAAAAATAATAGCATAACGACTCAAATCTATTCTCTCCATAGCATTGTGGAGGGTGACATTTAATTACATTGAACCTGTTCTTCTACAGCTGTGACAGGAGTGGGAGGTAGAAAGGGGAAACTGATTGGGATTTTTTTTT
>JADRCD010130983.1:0-10645 GCA_019843815.1 Montemys delectorum | reverse complement strand
TGTCACTTATGGATAGCTTTGAGAGCATGTGGGAGACATTTCTTTTTTTTCTTTCTTTTTTTTTTTTTTGTATATCCATCATCACTATAGGGATGTTGCTGGCCCTTCAGAGAGGGAGCAAGGTCACTAAAGATTCATCAATACATAGATTCACCAATACATAGATGGCCTTGTGTGTGGTGCAGAGTTACCCTTTATCCACATGAATTTCAAATATTTCAGTCGATATTCAGGTAGGTGACAACCTGTTGCTAATTGCTATGGCCAGGAACCTAACTCCGATTTATAAGGAAACATAGAGTATTTATGTTACAGATTCAAACACACTCAGAGTTTCCCAGGAATGCCACCACTGTGCAAACTGACAGACGGCTGCACTGGGCTCCTCTGCAGGCGATTCCAAGAGTTACTCAGCATTCCTGGGAAACCTTCATTTGTGAAGGCAACATTGTTTGTGTCCATTGAGTCTCTGTATTTGGGACAGGGTCCTTGTCCCTCATAGTGACTGAGCAGGCATAAATCTCTGCTTCCTCAGAGTCCCTCGAAGTGAAACCAGAACATTTACATACAGAAACACAAATTTTAGTATAGATTATCTGCACTCAACTCTTTCCTTCTATCATAGCCAGGACATTATGTTGATTCATTTGCTGCTGATATGTCTAGGTCGTTTATGCTAGATATGAATGTCATCTCAGGAAGGCAGAAGACCCTTTGCAAATGATTTGTTACCAAAGCGGGAGGGAATCTGATATGGCCAAGAGCTGCCTGGCATTTCCAGCTAACTTCACTGCTGCTCAGGGGCCTGGGGCTTTGGGGTTGGGGAGAGAGGAGACAGGGATGGCTGACTGAAAGTGGGGGTTACAGGGCAAGGTTGGGGCATGCTTTACAGGGAAGTGATGTGTGAGCAGGTCTCAAAGGTCAAGTGTACAGAACATCTGTCACCCTTATATGGGTCTAAGGAGCTGATGAGCAAGAGCCAGTTACATGAATGGCTTCTTTGTTTTGTTTTGAAGGCAGGTTCTCATTATGTAGCCCTGGAATGTGCTATGTAAGTCGAGCTGACCTCAAACTTGCATTCATCCTCCTGCCTCTGCTTCGTGAATGCTGTAGTTAGAGGCGTGCCCATTGCGAGCAGTCCTGTTACATGATTGTGTTTGTTGCTTCACAAAGGAGCAAAGGGCAAATGGATTTCAGCAACAAAGATGATGTAGCTGAAAAGTAGGTCACCTCCTTCGCAAACCTCTGTAGACCCTCTGCTACATGAAGGCTGTTGTAGGCTCTGCCAGTTAACAAGATATGAACATGGTGGGCCCAAGGGAGAATGAGACAGACTTTCTCAGGAGGAAGCAAAGCAAACAGGAAGACAGGACATCCCAGCCTTCATATTGAGTACATCTGTAGAGGTTGTGCTGTGCACTCCTGTCCTCTGCCCACTCTTCCTTGCCTAGATGTGACATCCAGATGTGTCTCTAGATAGTTCCTAGGTCTCCTGGGGAACAAAATGGCCCTCAGTGGAGATGGCTGTTGCAAACCAATGTGACTATATTAAGGACTGCTAGTACCACGAGTAAGATAACTTGGGGGGTAGGATGAGTACTAGCCTGGCAACGGTGGGTGGTAAGGGTGCGTCTGAAGAAGTGGCTTTGAAGACGTTCAAAGCCTGACCTATGAAAGTCAGGCATGATTCAGGCCAGCACATAAGTGAGGAAGGACCTATGAGCTCTAGAGCTCCTGGAGACAACATGGTGTGAGGTAGGAATGCTTATCTTACCCACTTCACAAGTGAGGAAACTGAGGCACAGAGAAAGCAGCAAAAGCAGAGGCCTTGAGGTTAGCCAGATGAATGTCGATGTGGCCGAACAGAGCACGGCAGATGTTGGGGAGGGTGGAGAAAGAGGCACTGGGGGTAGGGCAAGTCATCCTGGCCTTGTAGTTGTATGTACTGAGCTCTGCATGGGTGGCAGTCATCCCCCCCCCTCCCCCCGGCAGCTGAGTCCCTCTCAAGAAACCACAGGGAGCTGAAGAGAGCTACCTGGTCCACTTGGGGTCATTCCTTGCTTCTGGAGAAGGCAGCTTACTTCCCTAGCAGGTTGATTCCAGGATATAAGGTTTGACTCCCTGTCTGGGACTGCTGTGAGAGTCTACCCACCATGGATCTCCTACGGGCTCTGCCAAGCTATGGTGGCATCAGCAGTGTGGATCCTAATTCCTTCCTTCCCTACTGGTAGTTCCTGAGGACACATCTGAATAAACTTCCCACACACTTTGTGCTGTTATAGGTAGAGTCTCTCAGGGAGCCTGATTGGTGGCATAACATTGTGTGCCATTTGGTTTTGTTTTGGTTGCAGTGGGAAGCCACTGACCTATGAAAGTCAGGCGTGATTCAGGCCAGCGCATAAGTGAGGAAGGTCCTATGATCTCTAGGGCCCCTGGAAATGGGGTTCACATGAAAGGTTGGAGCTGGTCACTCTGAGACTTAGGAACCAAGGTAGAGGAGCTCAGAAAGGAACTGAAATGGCCTTGAGGAGGAGGGAGACTCTGGAAGGGAGCAGCCACTGAATCGAGAAGCGGTGATATCGAAGGGGTGTGTCCAGTGCTCCTGAGAGCTCCACCAGGGTGGAGAGACTTTTAGCTGAGGCTAAGGGAAAGGCTGAGTCAGTGCACAATGGTTAGGTGGGGGCATGGTCTTGCCTTCTTTAGATAGATATCCTCTTAACCCAGTCTCTGCTCTCATACTGCATCCTTCCCTGCCCACAATTGAAGGATGATGCCCGAAACAACTATGGGAACCTGGGCCCCATCCCAGGCTTTGAGAGGAAAGACAATTGGGGTGGGGACTCATTTGGACGCAGGTTTCTGGATCTAGGGGTTCCAAATTCGGCTTTCTGACAAGACTTTCTGCTAGACACTCTCTGTCCCATCCTGGTCTCTCGTCTCTCAGTCTGCAGGGCTGGAGCCATTTTTGAATGTTTACCACCTGTACAAACTAAAGCCTCTAGGCACAGGAGTGTCTCATTGTCCTGTGGTGGGGTGGGCTGGATGCCCCACAGCCCTCCCACTCCTCTCTGATCACAGCAGCTTGAATTCCCAGCTACAATGTGAAGCCAAGCTCAAAGAGGATGCATAGTATGGTCATGGGTCACACATGTCCCCTAACCTGGACAAGGAGTGGCTTTATCCCCAGTCCTGCTTCCTCCCCAGGCTTGGAGGGAGGCCTATGGACTTTTCCGAATCTTCCCTTGAAAAGGTATCTTTGGAAATAGTTTCCGGACTCCAAACCTAGCGTCTTCTGCTACACAGAGCCTCAGTCTCCTTATTTGGTCAGACATTTTGCAGTTAATTGAGAAATTTATTTTGTGACCATCGCTTTCAGGTTGCTGTGGAGGGCATGGGACAAGGATATTGGAAGAGCTTAGTCCCTGCCTACTGGCTCGGATTCATACCTTTAGATCAATTCCAGGTGTGCCTGGTTCCACGGCTCAGAGTTTAACTGTTCAGCTGAAAAAAAAAATCCTTTCCTCTTGCAATGTTAAACTTGGTCCTATCGGCCAACCACACCATCTGTAGCATATTATGAACTAATTAAAAATAAACCTGTAATTACCTTGTTAATAGAGCAATTATATTACATTGTAATTTTTGTGTTAAGTATTAAATTGTTAAATGTTAAGATGTAATATATACCACATTTTATTTATTTATTTTTTTGTAAGCCAATTTTGGCAAAATCTTCATTGTTTTAACACAATGGCAAGCTTGAATAAGTGGCCTCCGAGGGACGCTGTGGTCACAGGATCTTCTTCTAATCCAGTTGGAATGCTGGTTGGGAGGAGGGAGCTGTTGTGTTTATTTCTCGTGATTCTTTTCAATTACTTTTTCCTGGCAAAGAGCTGTCCTTCGCCAGAGCCTGGAAGTCCATGGGCTATCGAAGAATTTATGAAGTCAAAGAGGAAGGAAGCCAACAAACAGAACAGAGGCCTGACTCTGCAAGTTCTCCAGGGGTTTTTGGATCAGGTCAGAGGTCAGTTGGTGGAAGACTTAAGCTCAGAGGGCTGGGACGAGTGTGTGTGTGTGTGTGTGTGTGTGTGTGTGTGTGTGTGTGTGTGTGAGTATACGCATGCATGCATGAGCTCTCTTTCACTTGCTTGTACAAGAGAACACTCTGGTAGGCACAGGTTGGGCAGGGCTCGGCTAGGGCAGGAGAGGTGACATATAGTCAGAGTCAGTACCAAATAATCCAGGGATTTCCTGGAGACAGTTGTCTTCCTATCTCAGGTGGGCCCAGAGAAGACAGTAAGATCCTCTTTTAGCCTTGCTCCTCAGACATATCTCAGTCTCTTCTTGCTTCCCCCTACAGGGTACACCACTCCTGCTCTTGCTAGCCTACCTCACCCCTACCCTGCCTCCAAAGAACAAGTGACCCAAGAGAAATCAGCTTTACCTAAGCCCAAGATCTGGGAGTGACATGAGTCACTGCCCTGCCAATCTCCTGCCTCTGTACAGGTGAGGACATTGAGGCCAAGAGACTGCCCACGCTGGTATTTCCTCCAGATTCCTCTCGCACCATTTTGGGAATAAGATAGGGAATAAGGCTGCTAGACACTACACAGGTTCTCTTGAAGTTTTGGATCTCTATAGATAAGTGTGTGGGGTGTGGGTTCCCCTAACTCATGCTCAACCTGTTTCCTGTGTTGCGTTGTGCTGCCAGCCCTCTCCTGAGAAAAGTGACAATACAGTGATGGAGGGGACCTTTCCCAGATTCTCTGACCCAGTTTGTTTCTGGAGCAGGAAGCTGAGATCAGAAAGGGGTAGTGACTAGCCCAAGTTGCCCAGCAGGCCCCAGGAGTCCTGTCTACCCACAGCAACTTCTGTGTGCTCACTGGCCTTACCTACTGAGGGAGGAACCCAGCAGCCTCTCTCCAGTGAGGTGCCCCAACCCTACCACCTGTCTCTGCCTTGCCTCTGCCCGTACAAGTCCTCTCCTGCTTCTTCAAAGGCAAAAATATGGACCCTAAGTCTCTACTGGAGTCCAAGGACAGCGATGAGACTGTCATAAAGCACCTGGCAGGTACAGGGCTCAGCCACAGCGACATTCAGTGCATCAAGGTCAGAGACATGCAGAGAGCACTGAACCATCCCCTCAGATTGGTTTTAGGGTCAGGAAGCCTTAAGAAATTGGCACAGAACTACCTGGGTTCAAGTCCAGGCTCTGCCACAACCTGACTTTTGGGTTGGACTAATAAATGTCCTACAGGCTTCTGAATGGGGGATGGGAGGCATTTTGGGAGCTTCTGAAAACTTTAGGAGGTGGGACCTACTAGGAGGAAGTAATGTCACTGGAGGAGTCCCTGGCCCCTTCCTTCCCTCTGATTTCTGTACATCATAAGGGGAAGATTTCCCCTACCACACACTTCCTATTCCATGCCTGTGGCTACAGCCATTCTCACAGACCACAGCCCTGGTAAACTATCACACTGGGTGGTCCAAGGCTGTAAGTGACCCTCCAGAGACTTACTACAAAAAAGGAAACATTGAACTGAACTTTGTAACTACACAGCTAAAGGAGTGATCCTTCCCAGTGCACAACAGGAACTGGCAAAGAGAAAGCTAGGGCCCATGGAGATTTTGACCTCACATAGGGAATTAGGGGCATACTAATTTGTATCTGTTAGACACAGGCTCATGTGGAGCGCAGGCCACACCCTCCTTCCTCTTCTGGGACTAGATTCACTGCTTTAAGAAGGCTGCTTTCTTTGATCCCTTGCTGGGCTTCTGGGAAAACGCACAATGTCAGTGGTTAGTGGTGTTGGGGATGGGACCCAGAGTTGACTCTAGGCAAACACTGAGCGACTCAGTCCCCATAAACCAATTATAACACTTAGGGTAGACTATTATGGGCTGGGTTCTGTGAAAGGAGCAACACTGTCCCAATGGAGTCTTTCTGGAAGTAGCTAGTATTGGGATCAGAGCTCCCCGACGACCTGCCCCTGGCTCAGACACCATCGCTCCCTAGACCAGGTTCATACTGAGAAGACTGGCTGCTGTGGTCCCTGCTTAGCAGAGGGGTAGTTCTGAGAGTGACCCCCATCCTTGTCTCACAAAAGCAAGGCTGACTGGGGAAGCACAGTGGAGCCTGAAGCCACAACAGCATTTAGTGGGTTTTAAGTAATATCTCCCAGTAATTTTGGCCTTTCAGAGGCTTCGACGTCTGCTTTCTCAGAATCAGTATCCTCGGGCGATGCTCTCTACTTTGGCTTCCTGTGGAGCGGCTGAGCAGCAGGAGATGGAAGGAATATGGGCTGCAAAGACAGGATGTAGTGACCCTAAGAGAGGGGGCACAGTGTTGGTAGACAAGTGAATGAAGGTCGCCTCCAGGCACAGAAGCATCTGGTTTATCCATCCATCCAAATGAACCCAACCTCTCCTCTGTGCACATACCTTGGTGAATACCCATAGAATCAATGACCGCCACATGACCGGTCCCCAGCCAGCAGGCGGCTCTGTACACTGGGAAGAGCATCAGTAGCCTGCAGAGGGAGTTTTGTAAAATGCATGTGCCTACGGATGTAGGGCAGCATACTGCTCTTCTCATTATTTTACAGCCCATGATGTTTACAGGAAGCACTGTCCACCGTAAGGCAAGAGGAGGGAGGAGCCCAGCATAGGAAAGCATGAAGAGAGATCACTTAACTATTTGTCTTAGGCCCTTTCACACATACCACCCCATGCCCTCTGCATGAAACCCTTTCAGTGTAAGAATTAATAGCTGCCTTTTCAAGCTAGGAGGATGGTTCAAGAGGTGAGCTCCGTAGAGGTCACAAAGCAAGGCACTGAATTTTGGACCAGATCTGTCTCAATGGGTTGGATCTTAAGAGCTCTTGCTCAGTCTGGTGCGTTGGCAGGAGTGGTGGGGTGTGTGTGTGTGCAGCCAGTTAGCCCTTGTCTTAGGAGCAAGGTTCTCACTCCTTAGCACAATCCAGAGCTAGCCCAGGCAAGGGTCAGCAGCAGGTAGCTGGCAAATCAACTGTGGAATGAATGAGTGACTGAAGGAGAAAATGATTCAGGAGGCAGGTTGAAAGGGAAAGTCTCCCAGGGGTAAGGGAGACCCCATGCCTGAGTTCCCCCTCCTCCCCTCCCTATCCCTTCCTTCCCTTCAACCTGACTCCAAGTGGCAGATTTATTAGTTTTAATTAACAGCCCAAATGCTGGGAAAACGTCCAAATTCCAGCTCTCGCCATCACTGGGTTTCCATGGGAAATGGAAGGAGGGGGAGGGTACCAAGAATAGCAGCAAGGAAAGGACTATCAGAGAGACCACCTCCCCTACCTGGACCCAGCCTTGGAACCTGACCTTGGAACCTGACCTGGCCTAACATAGCTGGGGCTAGGGCTGGGGCTGGGCTAGGGCTTTGATAGCTGCTTGGAGGGGTAGACCCAGGCCAGCATTGGGCCATGGTGACCTCTACGAGTATTGTTGCTACTCTGGACCTCGGCCAAGCCACAGGACATCTCCGGGGTTCTGTGCTGCTCATCTGTAAAGCAGAGTGTAGCTGAAAGCCCTGTAAGGGTCCTGGTAGCTTGGCCTTGTGATTCTAAGTTCCTTGTAGATCTTTTAGCTGGCAAGCATCCCTAACTCTTCCCCTTTGGTGACAGTGGAGTCTTCCCTTGGGCTATGGGCCTTCTGGGGGAGTTCCTCCAGGCCAGAAGCAGTTCTCCCTCCATTGTCCAGGTTCAAGGCTCACTGAACGTGGTCACGATCATTTGTTTGAAGTCTGTCTATCTCAGCTTGGCCTTGACTCCAGAGCCCCTTCGGGAAGGGCGTTTCAGGAAAACCCTGAGGTTTGCTGGCTGCACACAGGCTCAATACCTCCCGCTTCAGTGTGTTGGAGCAGGGGAGTGGAAGCAGTGCAGACCCAATGTGATAGTGTCCTGCAACCCTCGCATGGTCATCAGCACGAGACCGTAACCATGAAAGTTAGGAGCTACCGGTAGGGCTTTACCTTCCCTGGTGACAGGGGAGGGGGGAACCTTCTCAGAGCACTAGGCAGAAGGAGAAGCTTCTTCAATGGACGGTGACTAGCAGTAGCTGCTGGCAGAAATCCCAGAGGCTGGTCACGGCCCTGGGAAGGAAGCTCTTTAGATTTCAGCCCTAGTCCTTCCCCTCAGCTCAGGCCCCTTATCCTTCGCTCAGCTTTCTTTCATGCTGGGCAGAAATCATGCAAAATTATTCAGCTAAAATCATCCAGCAGGAAAGATACCATGAGCAATCACGGTTTGCTGCTGGGAAGCTGTGGCCTTAACTTAGGCTGGGCAGCGGGAGCCAGGGCCGAGGGAGGCTGGCATGTTTCAGTCGTTTGCAGAGATGGAAGATGCAGGGTCCCTGCCGGATCTCCCCTCATCCATGCTCAGCCCAGAGCAGGGAGGGGAGGGGAATGGCCAGGTAGTCGGGCTCTCTCTTAGTGCCAGGCTTTGTGGGTATCGTCAGCAAGGGCTCCAGGCTTCCCTGAGCTCCAGCTCCACCAGGCTCGAGTCACTGATCTGAGCAAAGGGATTTAGGTCTTCAAGCAGCACATTTCCATCTGGGATCTGGGGCTGAAGGGGGAAAGGAAGACAGGGGAAGAAATAAGGAAGCATGAAGGAAGAAGCAGAAGAAAGCTTGGGAGCTGAGGCTGACATACAAGTCCCTGCTAGGCACCTGGGCTACATGGAAGCCTACATTTTTCTGATCTGACCTGCTTCCTTCCAGTTCACTCTGCCTTCTTCTTGAAGGCAGACCACTGCCTCCCTGCAACCGTTTATCTTATTATCTGCCTGTCATTCCTTAGCACCCTGCCCCACCCCCAACCCCCGGAGCAGGAGCGGTGAGCAGGCTGAATCCCTCCCTTGATTCCTGTGATGGAACTAAATACCCAGCAAGAAGAGACTCATGGAGTTGGACAGGCCCCTGTTCAGGATGCACTTCCCAAGGCCCGTGCTGGGAGCCCTGGGCATGGCTTCACCAATCCTAGAATGGCAGAGGTGGCTCAGGTGCCACCAGTGTCTCACTGACCCTTCAGAACGCCATATGAAACCCCAGGAGGAAAGAAACCCACTTGGCTTCTAGAACCATTCCAAGTCAGGCAATAAGGCTCCACAGTATGGGTGGGCTAAGTTCAGGGGACTCTCCTGCACACGTGTGAACAGGAGGCCTCCCCTAGTCCATTCGCTGACTGTGCCAGGGTGCTAAGCCATGGAAAAGGCACAAGGAAGGTCATCATCAGAGCTTCCTCTAGCGTTGGGCTGGTCTCCATCCACACAGCACCCACACGCTCCTGTCTCCTTCCTGTTATTTTAGGATGTGGCTGGACAGTCTCATTCCTCTGCACACAGTGAAACCAAGGAAGGCCTTAGAGGGGCGGGACTGTGTTTTGCTTTCTGCTTAGTTCCAGGAGGCTGGCCTCAGTATAGGACAGAAAAGAAGCCAGCAGTGAAGATTGGGATGGGGCCTCCCTGGGACGAGGAGGTGTCTGGCACTGCAGTGGAACACGTGGACACCCCTGGCAGGCAGACATCATCATCCTGCTTCGGGAACCTGGGAGATTCCCAGGGCGTTCACTTTATACAACTCATTAAGCTCCTCATTTATGGGTTATTCAATTTTTGGTATTTGTATTATATTTCACAATAAAAAAGGTTTAAAAACTCTAATAAATCTCATAGAAACCAATTACACATACAAAGCATTTGTGGGAGCCCAGGAGGCACGCGGGCAGCCTCACAGTGCTAAAGCCCCAGTCCTTTCCTTTCCTGTCCCGGGAGAGAAGCTGGCAGTGAGTAGGATGTCCGTGGAGAGACCCACACTACAACAAGAGTGTGGTAGGCAGTGTGGCCCAGGGCTAAGGCTGGTAAGGATGCGGGAAGGCTTGGAGGCATGGTCACAGCTTGGAGGCTGTATCCTTGAGTCTACCACATCACTGTACCCATCCCCAGCGCAGCAGTCACTGGGGGTCTGTAATCAGGGTCTCCTCTAAATATGTCTTGTCTTCCTGCAAAACAGGAGGGCCAAGGTGGGGGCATCATTTCTGTTCACTTAATTGAGTCTTGAACTCTATAGTTCCAGAGTGGTCATCCTTCCTTCTCAAGATCTCCCAGCATTCAGTGAAGATCTGAACTGAGGACCTCTCAGGTGGATAGTCCTCCCCAACTCCCTTGCTCTTGGCCAGGTCCCCTTCAGGACATAAGGTCAGCTTGTCCTGGGAAGGATGTGTGGCTCTCTGTTACCGGTGGTGACACAGCGCTGGCCCAAAACACTTGTGACTTCTAAGTTTGCTGAGATTTAAGGCCAGTGGCGGCTGGCCTCCATCTCCCCAGGCTGCAGGCAGGAGGAGGGGTGTGATTCATCTCTCCTCTCCTGGTGCTTAATAAGAACAGGGCTATAAATGTAACCGGCCGTTTACGAGCCCCACCAGCTGCAGCCTCTTCTGTCAGCTGTAGCTGTTGTATGGGCTCCCCCAACCCGATCCTCGGCCCCTGGAAAGGGGAAAAGATGCTCCTGGGGCCTTTCCACCTCCACCTTTGGTCCTGCTGCTCCAATTCCCCTAGAGTTCCTTTCCTCTCTGCTAAAGTGTGTGTGTGTGTGTGTGTGTGTGTGTGTGTGTGTGTGT
>JADRCD010130959.1:0-15412 GCA_019843815.1 Montemys delectorum | reverse complement strand
ATCAGAAATGAAAAAGGAGACATAACAACAGACACTGAGGAAATCCAAAATATCATGAGATCCTACTACAAAAGCCTATACTCAACAAAACTGGAAAGCCTGGATGAAATGGACAATTTTCTAGACAGATACCAGGTACCAAAGTTAAATCAAGATCAGATCAACGATCTAAACAGTCCCATATCTGCTAATGAAATAGAAACAGTCATTAATAGTCTCCCAACCAAAAAAAGTCCAGGACCAGATGGTTTTAGTACAGAGTTTTATTAAACCTTCAAAGAAGACCTAATACCAATACTCCTCAAATTATTCAACAAAATAGAAACTGAAGGCACTCTACCTAATTCGTTCTATGAAGCCACAATTATTCTTATACCTAAACCACACAAAGACCTAACGAAGAAAGAAAATTTCAGACCAATTTCCCTTATGAATATCGATGCAAAAATACTCAACAAAATTCTTGCAAACCGAATCAAAGAACACATCAAAACGATCATCCACCATGATCAAGTAGGCTTCATCCCAGGGATGCAGGTATGGTTCAATATATGGAAATCCATCAACGTAATTCACTACATAAACAAACTCAAATATAAAAACCATATGATCATTTCACTAGATGCGGAGAAAGCATTTGACAAAATCCAACATCCCTTCATGATAAAAGTCTTGGAAAGATCAGGAATTCAAGGCCCATACTTGAACATAGTAAAAGCAATATACAGGAAACCAGTAGCCAACATCAAACTAAATGGAGAGAAACTTGAAGCAATCCCACTAAAATTAGGGACTAGACAAGGCTGCCCACTCTCTCCCTACCTATTCAATATTGTACTTGAAGTTCTAGCCAGAGCAATTAGGCAACAAAAGGAGATCAAAGGGATACAAATTAGAAGGGAAGAAGTCAAATTATCACTATTTACTGATGATATGATATGACTCCATCACCAATCAAGGACTATACATGATGGGACTGATTGTTTTGGCAGCATGTGTATAGTAGAGGATTGCAAATTTGATCATCAATAGGAGGAATGGACCTTGGCCTTGTGAAGGTTTTGTGCCCCAGTGTAGGGGAATGCCAGGGCCAATAAGTAGGAGATGGTGGGGTGGCAGGCATGGGAAGGGGGGAGGCAACAGGGGTTTGTTCTTGTTGTTTTTGTTTGTTTGTTTGTTTTTTGGAGGGGAATCTGGGAAAGGAGAAATTTACATGTAAATAAAGAAAATATCTAATAAAAAATTTTGGGGGGTATTTTTAAAAGGGCTTCATTACTAACAGTATATTAATGGTAAAAGGGGAGATGGCATACAGGGCTTCCTCGCTTCTGTCTGACTTGAAAGGGTAAATTTTTCACTTGGTTATTTTTGTTGAATAATATCAGCCATCATTCTTTGCCCAAAGAATGATACTCAATGTGTAGCATTGTGAGTTTCACTCCAGGACAATTAAACATTTTATATTGTTATTCCTTATACTATATAGTTGGATGATACGCACATATTCATTAGAATATTAAAATTAATAAGGTGCATCTTTGTTGGCATTTGTGCTTTGATTCTATTGGACTGTGCTTAGCTGATGTATCTGCTTCGTTTGGATGATAAGACTTGTCTCTAGGATTAACTGTTGGTATCTCTATGTTCTCCTTATAATGGATGGACTCTATCCACTTTGGTCATTTGGCCATGCTATAGAAGACCATGGGTTTAAATTGAGTAGATGAACATTTGTATGTTGTCATCCGCAACTGGACACTTATCTGAGTGCAGAGCTTGGCAATTGAAATTACCATTGTATTATTAAGCAGAAAGCTTGTAAGCAAGGACTCGCCACTCCCCACTTCCCACCATTCTAATTACCATCACATATTGGAATTAAACCATTTTGCATTTATGTTCACACAGCTTACAGAATTCAGCAGATTACCTGGGTCCTGGGTGGACATCACTCAGGCTCTGGGTGTCTACAGGGCAGAGGGTATAATTCATGTCTAAAGTAAGTTATGCTAGTTGGTATCTTTGATGGAGTACACATTCGCCACTTTCTCAGAAATAAGTGCTGATGACGGAGTTCATATGTCCTGTGATGCTTTTCATTTCTTGAAATCCCCATTGCCAATAGAATTACTGTTCTTACTGGGCTCTTCCTTGGAGGGTTTCAGTGCTGATCATGTGTATTATCATTACCAGTTACTGGAAGAAGTTGCAGTCATTGTTTTCTTTCTGTCTTTTTCATTCTTTCTTCCTTGTATTGACCTTGATTTGCTTCAAAAATAGCCTATGCTTTTCTTTGGCTTTCTCTAAAACCAATCTTCCTTTACCCCTTTAAATGATGGGATGAAGACTTTGCTATTTTTCTTTGATCAGTCAGAGAAAACATTTCATCATATTGTGAGTCTTCAGGTTGGGGCACTTCCACAATGTCCCAGGATGTCCTCTAATGTCTCAGATGGCTGTGCTATGTGTGATAAAGGACGATCTATAACACCCAGCTGCATTGTTTGTCAAATGTCCTTCTATCCTTCCAGCTATCCCTGTCAATGGCAGTGATTTCAGACACACACTCTGTTCACATCTTTCAAAGTGCCTTACCAGCAATGAACAAGGACTTACATATTTCTATCATTTCCAGCAGATGTTAGCTGAGCAGTGCAAGGGCATACATAACATCGTAACCGATCATTGGGAGCACGCATTAGTGCTGAAGCTCATGCAATGCACCCCTGCCCTTTCTTCCGACATTGACGTGTTTACAGAAGAGACCATTGTGTGTGTGCAAGCGTGTGACAGAGTTGGTACGTACATGCATTCTGGTGCCTGCAGAGCTCAGAAGAGGATGATAGATCCTCTGTACCAGCTATGTCCTGCTGCCTAAAGTGAGTTCTGGGATCAGAACTCGGGTTCTTTATAAGAGCAGCAGGCATTCTTACCCTCTGAACCATCTCTCCAGCACCCTCACTTTAATCTCTTTCTTTCTTTTTAAAAGAAATTTTTTGTTTTTATGTGTATGAGTATTTTGCCTACATGTATACATGCATTCCAGGTGTGTGCCTGGTGCCCAGGGAGGCCAGAATAAATCCTCTAGAAGTAGAGTTATGGATGCTTATGAACTACATGCATTCAGCAAGTGAATGAATTCATGTCTTTTGAAAAAGTGACAAGTGTTCTTAGCCTCTGAGCTCTCTCTCCAGACATTTCTAAAGGAATTTCAGATGGCATTTAACTTTTTCAAAAAAGACACTCTACTTAGCTGGCCATAAAAAGAACCTTGTGTCTTAGTCAGGGTTTCTATTCCTGCACAAACATCATGACCATGAAGCAAGTTGGGGAGGAAAGGGTTTATTCGGCTTACACTTCCAAATGGCTGTTGATCACCAGAGGAAGTCAGGACTGGAACTCAAGCAGGTCAGGAAGCTAGAGCTGATGCAGAGGCCATGGAGGGATGTTCCTTACTGGCTTGCTTTCTCCTGGCTTGCTCAGCCTGCTCTCTTATAGAACCCAAGACTTCCAGCCAGGGATGGCACCACCCACAAGGGGCCCTACCCCTTTGATCACTAATTGAGAAAATGCCCCACAGCTGGATCTCATGGAGGCACTTCCCCAACTGAAGCTCCTTTCTCTGTGATAACTGCAGCCTGTGTCAAGTTGACACACAAAACTAGCCAGTACACCTTGTAAACATTTATTTATGTGTCATAAATAGGACATCTAAAAGAATCTCCTGCTTTTAATCATCAAAGGGATTCTTATAGAACCCACCTAATACTCTCAATTAAAATAAAGGAAATTCTAGGGAAAACTATAACCAAGTTGCTAGAAAACCAGGCAGGATTCAGTGAAGATGAAGAAAATCTGACACCATTCTGTTGAGAATGTTTGCAGAATTTACATTGTGAGTCCAGAGCATGCAGCTACTGCTAACTCCCTGTGATTTTACAAAAGATGTAGGACAACAGGTGAGCAGTCATGGAGTCTGGCCCCGGAATGGAGCAGCCTTGAATCCTGGAGCTCTGCCCATTCTTTTTATTTGTTGTTATTTGCTCTTTGTTTCTTATGGACTACTCTCCTTCTACAACTGAGCCTAGTGTAGACTTTTCTACATCGCCAGGCTGGCCATGTGCTCAGGGTAGTCCTTTGATCTAGCTCCCCAAGTGGTAGGAATACAGGCACGAGTCACCACATTCGGCTCTGTGTGTTCTTGTCTTTGTTTGTGAGCTGTCTAACTAGTATGTTTTCTACTCTTGTTTCCCCAGGCTTCTCCGAGGCATTCTGGTTTAGCTTTCTTTAAGTAGATTCAAGACACTTGTAAAAGTTCCACATATGAATTGCTTGTTTTATTTATTTATTTTTCAAGTAGTATAATACTTCTTTCCCCTTAAAAACTGTCAGCCCTTTTTGGGTTGAACAATGTTGGGAAAAACTATTGCATACTCATTTTTCCCCATCTTACATGCACTTAAGCTGAGTTTCTATCCTATGTGTTAGAGGTTTAACTGTTATCAATTATTGAATGAAAGCCATTTACCCCCTTTACGTTTTTCTCAGTGTCTGAAGAAGAATTTTCACTCTGGCGGAAAATATGAATGACTAAGTATCAGCAGTGTGCTGTTGCTCTAGTAAACATAGAAGTAGCCATCGGCTTTCGCCTAATGATTCTCTAATCTAATTAGACAGATGACAACACCCAAAAGGGAAAAGATAAAAGTGCACATTAGCATACTAAGTTAAAATGGAAGAAGCAGCATATTGAAATAAAAGATCGACAAAAACCAGCTAACAAAGCATCATCCAGTTTCTGTCCCTGTTTATTCTCTATGATGGCTCCAGAGGTCACATGGCGTGGGGTAGCAAATGAACAATTCAGTCCCAGATGGATAATACAGATTTTGGCATTGTACTATAACTAACCACTTTGTGTAATTTTTCTAATAAAACCCAAAGACTTCATTCCTTAGTCCAATAACTTACCTATGTCTGTGATATTGGCATTTTTTTCCTTCAAATAAAACTGGAAGATATTTTGATTACTAATCAAATTAATTTGAGGTTAAATACTTCTATACTCTATGCTGTCTTAAGACAACATTAATACGCTTGAGCCCATTTCTAAGGTAATACTTCATTCCTTCACTCATATGCAAACAATTACCTAAGAGTCCCACAAGTCCTCGTCATGATGACGTTAGTATCATGAGGTCGCTCCATCTTATATGACCATAAGCTTCTTTTTTGTAGAACATTGTTTTGTTTTAATCTCAGTGATCACATGAAACCTGTTCGTAAATTCATGAGTTCTTTGGATAATTTGACTATGTATGATATTAAAATACTTCATAGGTTTTGTGCTCTGTGAAGCTTTGAAAGATGTTTTAGTTAATATTTTGCAACAACAAAAGATACTGACTCATTGAAATGGGTCGCGTCTGTAGTTCAGTGGTAGAATACTTGTCTGTCATGCATAAAGCTCTAAGCTTGATTCTTAGCACTGCAAAATAAATAAATGTGAAATGACTTCTACATATATTTTCTTATTTCTCCATGAAATTGGTGAAGGTTGGACACATAAAAAGTTGGGGCATATAACAAGGGGAAATAACTCAAACTAGTATAATATATGTACGTAATTTCTTTTAACTAACTATCATGTTTAGCCATAGACAAAAGAATATCAATAAGGAGGGAGTGGTTATCCTGCTCTGAACAAAGCTTTCCCTAATGTCTTATTTCACTAACAAAAATAGCATAGAGTTTGTTACACAGAATTATTATACACATATGTACACACACACACTTTCCCCTTATCTCCCTCCCTTTCCCTCCTTTCTCACATACTCATACACACAGACATAATATACACACACATGTACACACAAGCATACACACATGTGTGCACACACACACACACACACACACACACACACACACACACACATTTAGAACCTCAAAGGAAAGGAAGTGCTAGCAAATGGTAGACTACCTACCTTCCTACCACACCTCAGAGATGGGGCATTCTTCATCAAATTCCAACCCCAGTAGAGAGGCAATGATTTCAACCAATTAAACCCCTTGTTTTGGAAAGGTAAGTATTCTCCTATATGGCAGCGTAGTACAGTGGTCAACAACAGAGTCTCAGACACTAGTAGTATGACCTTGAACTAGTTGCTTATTTTTTCTGAAATTTAGTTCTTTACAAAGCAGTTACACTTGGAGGCCTACCGGGGTCACTGTGGGGTTGAAGTCGGATACTACACCTTAAGGGTTTGACACCACACACTTAAAAATCTCGGAGAATGGATACTGTTATGAGTTAGGCAGGTTGTTCTATTCTAGGAAGTATATAGATATAGATAATGAACCAAACTTGGTGTGCAGATCTTTTTCTTTTATGAGGTTGTTCTCCCATGAGAACTGTTAGAAACAAGGCTTCTCTTCCTTTGGCAGTGTCTTAGTCAGGGTTTCTATTCCTGCATAAGCATCAGAACCAAGAAGCAAGTTGGGGAGGAAAAGGTTTATTCAGCTTACTTCCACATTGCTGTCGATCACCAGAGGAAGTCAGGATTGGAACTCAGGCAGGTCAGGAAGCAGAGGCCATGGAGAGATGTTTCTTGCTGGCTTGCTTTTCCTGGCTTGCTCAGCCTGCTCTCTTACAGAACCCAAGACTTCCAGCCCAGGGATGGCACCACCCACAAGGGGCCCTACCCCCTTGGTCACTAATTGAGAAAATGCCCCACAGCTGGATCTCATGGAGGCACTTCCCCAACTGAAGCTCCCTTCTCTGTGATAACTGCAGCCTGTGTCAAGTTGGCACACAAAACCAGCCAGTACAGGCAGGTATTCTGTGTCTGAAGTACTTGGCATTCTCTGTGTTGTAGGCGTTGATGTATATTCTCATTGAGTTCTCTCATGCCACTCAGTTATCAACAGGATAACTTTGTAGGCAATATGAGATTGAATCCTATTCCTATCATTTCTTCTTGAAAATAAATGTTCAAAAGGGAATCTTAAAGCATGCACAAAGGAAGTTGTAACTATGGTACTGAGCCCTCATTCTCCTTTGGTGAGTCAGTTTATAGATGCTGTATCTTTCAGTCATGAACCCCGTGCAAGCCTTGCTATGCTTGCACATGCTACTCAACACAATTTTCTCCTCAACGTGTTCAAGTTAAACCATACTTTGGCTAGCTCAGTCTAATGTTGTCATCACATTCTGTATCGAAGACAGCCTAGTCTAAGTAGCTGATCAAGTGGAAGCCCAAACAAGCAAAAGCAGTTGGCTCTTTCTTTCCTCTCTTGTCTTCGTAGAAAAGGAATGAGGGACATTGTTTCTATACCCTGGACACCCATTTCTCCATTTCTTCTTTCTCAGCTGATAGCTGTCAGAATTGAAGGCCTCTAACAGCTACATGCCTGGCTTTCAGACACTGGCAGCCAAGGAACCCAAGCACTGAGTGCTGGGATCCCAACTCTGGTCATCTCCATTCTCTCCAATGAACTGAAAACAAGTGGAGCTGCCAGGCAGGGCAGATCCTTGACACACGCCATAGAGTGGGGCATGGAGAAAACGGAAACCCATTATGCATGTGCCTTAGCTTCTCTTCTGACTTTTCACGTTTTTTACCTCTCTCTGCATTTTGTACTGAGCCCTTAGTTAATTTTTGGCTGCTGTGAGCACCATCACTTTAGCCACTGCACACTTGTTCACGCTGCTCCCTACCTTTTAGAGCCCATTCATACTTCTTGAAGTTCCTGCAGTGAAGCTCAGTTTTTCTCTTCAATTATTCCCATCTTCAGTCTCTGCTGCCACTCGGCCCTGAGGCTTAACAGACTATTTATGATGCTCCAAGTTGCCCCCCAGCTTCGGAACTTTGCAGGGACCATGATGTTTCAGTCTTATACAAGCGAGTCTGCCCTGTGCACATCCTAACTTTGAGAAGTGCTCCTCCACTCGTGCCTCTTGAATACCTGCATGTTTGTAACTTTCATCCACACAAAATACTCATTGTTCTTGGATGACCACCAAGCTCTTAATCTCTAAGTCACCACTGGAATCATTTCTATGAAATATATCTTGTCCCCTCCCCATGACTTCTCTTATGACAGGAAGGCCCAGACCTGATTTAAGTCTCCTTTTCTTCTGTTTTCTTCATGGGCTAGAACCGAGTCACCACCTCTCTTCTGCCTCAATCACTAGGGTCTACTTTTCCTGGCTGAACTTGGGGAAGAGAGGCATACTTCCATTTAGCAGGCTGCAATTACATTCTTTTCTCTGTGTTGGTTATGGCCATGTGGCTAGTGAATGGTGACCGGCCATAGAAGTGACAGGTACTCAGTAACCAGCTCTTTCTGGGATGGATCTGTGTGCTCATCCTTGGGTGACTGCACTATTTGGCTCACTTGACCTTTTACCCCTGTCAGTTCTTCCCATGTTGAGGCACTGCCCAGTCTGTTGTGGCTAGGTTTTCCTTCCCCAGCAAGCAGTTCTCAAATGGTGTGTGGAAGAGAGCTGGCACATGTCAAGCACTGTTCCCCACGGTCACCTCAGCTATAGAAACCCCACAGAGCCTTGTCATGCCCGATTCTAGGCAGTGGCAGCTCCATTGCCGTGCCTTCTTTCCCACCATCATACCCTCCTCCACTTCTTTCCCAAGCACACTGACAAGAAAATCAAGTCCCCTGTCTGAGTACTTGTCCAATTTGGAAATCAAATGTTCATGTCTCCTTGCAAGCAAGAGTGATTTTAATGAGTTGCTGGAATGGAGATGAGAGACAGGAATGCCCTCTGCCTCCTCTTTTTTCTGAGATTGCTATATTCCAGTCAATTGCACCCCACACAAAGAAAACTATCCGGAACATTCTCTTCTCTATCTTCTAGAGACAAGGTTGGGACAAGGGGAGTGTTATGACCTCCCATGTACTAAGTACTAAGGAAGATCTGTGGGCAACAGGGAAGCACCAAATGATCCTCCATTCACTATGAGGCTTGCTGAATTGGCAGGTGAGGTACAGATTTGCCTGTTTTGAATGATTAGCAGGGGTGGCAATCCTGCTGCTCTGCTGTGTGAGGGGTGGGATTACAAGGCAGAACAAAATTAGCCAGAGGAGCCACCCAGAGCTTCTGACTCAGGGCTTAGGGCTGTCTGTGTGTAACTTCTGTTTAACTCAGCAAGGCATGCATTCTTTTGTATCATTAATTAATCATGTTGCTTCTGACATCAATAAGAGACAAGGAGAATCACCGGTGGAAAACCCATTTCGTCTTCTTTAGCATTTGAATAGGCGAGGAACTGTTATGTCTGCCAGCAGAGCTGTGCCTCCTGCTCTGTGTAAACTCACTGTCAGGAGTCCTAGGAACTGCCTCTACTTGCCTCTGGGCGAAATGTCTCCTTTTCATAGAAAAAATGTCACCTTTTCTTTAGCAAATGGCAGGTAGTTATTAATTTTTTATTTCTAAAGATGAAATGACCTTTGCATTTTGCCAACAACAACATCCAGAAACCAAACCAAACTGAAAAAACAAAACAAAACAAAACAAAAAAACCAAAAAACAACCTTTCAGAGACTTCAGTCTTGATGAAAAAGCATGGGAAACAACCTTGTGTCTGCTAGCTTGTACTTGACAGTCTATTTCGTAAATTCTTACACTACACTTGTCATCAGTGAAGTTACCTTAGGCAACTACCAGTGACCAAAGCATCCTGGTATCTTGTTTCCCAGGACTTTTCACAAGCACAGAGGTGGATACTTGGGTTTAAGCTGTTGCTGCTCCCAGTTCCAACACAGACACACACAGAGATACACAGAGAAACATACACAGATATACACAGAGAGACACAGACACACATGTACAGACACACAAGTCACACACACCTGCATACACACACACACACACACACACACACACACACACACACACACACACAAACACCCTCAGTGCTTTGATACTTCAGAGCCTTTAAGTCCCAGTAGCCCAAATTCATGATCTTAAAAGAGTTCATGAGCAACTTCCTCTGAACAATGCTGGGCCTGTTGCACAGTTGGCTTAACATGTTGCTGAAAAGTTGGATAGTTCCTATTCCATTTGGAGATGTGGCAATCCAAACCTCTTTTTCCATTCTATTGTGAGGATACAGGAGTGAGCATTGCCAGTATTCTTTTCCTTCTGTAGTCATATGAGGATGTAGGAGGGGAAGACTTGTGAGGAAGAGTCCCACAGATGATGATGATGCAGAGAAATAGTGATGTCATTTTGATCCTTGGAACCGACATCCAATCTTGTTGATGATTCAGACACAGGGTAGATTGTCCTCCTCTCTGGCACTAGCTGTTGTCACTAACACAAAAGCCACCTTCACAGAGCTGGATTTTCTAACAAAGTGGCAGATTACACAATGATACTTGAAATTTGCTTTTGTCCCTTCGTGTGACTCTTCAGCTGGGCGCATTAATTGCCTTGGAGGTAGGAATACTTGGATGTAGCTACAGCACTTTGAATACTTGTACACTGCAGCATACTTTTGTCTCTAATTTCACTGGAAGCTGGGGAAAACTCAGCAGAATCATACTTACAAACAAAGGGCCACATGGTAATTTATCTCCTATTGACATCAGCATTATCTTCTCATTGAGATCGCTAAGAGACTCAGAATTTGAACTAAGACCCAAGACTTGGCTGGAAAAATTAAGAAAGGAAGAAAGAAAGGAAGGAAGGAAGGAAGAAAGAGAGAAAGATGTGGTTCTTTCCTCTCCTTGCTTATGCAGATTATGTTTCTGCATGGCCATGTATATTTGAGCCCTGTGCCTATATGTCAACACCCTCTGTAGGTATCTAATACAGGGAATATTGTCTCTTTTAATAGAAATAGTTACCTTACCTCATGCCATGCATTTCCAAACCTTCCTTGACTTTTTTATTTGTTCTGACTCAAGCGACTCCTTTTGTGTTTGGAGTGGGTTTTCATATGAGATGCAAGATTAGAGTCTAACTTCTAAATTATATCTGGAGATAGAGATTAGAATCCTATGACTTACATAATTGGTGACCAGCACAATTGTCAGTGATACATGCATAAAAGAGAGGCAGAATGTCCCTATTTTTCTATTATCTAGCCAGTAGAATACATTTTATCAAGTTCTCCACAGCAATTTTAAACTTCTTGGTACCATCTAACACATTTGAAGAAGCAAGCGCCAGTTGAAATTCTCAGAGTGGAACTATTTTTCTTCTAGGATTCAAAGGCTGAATATAGGACGGTCCCAGATCTTGTCACAGATTAGTCAGCCACAGAAATTTAAATTTGCTCAATTTTTTGAAAGACTTTCTTGTTATTATGGCTCTCATCTACATATCCCACATTACTTCCAAGTGCTTTAAATTAAAAACTCATCTGTTGCAATGTTTGTGTAAATGACAATAAGAAAAACTTAAACAACAGTACTTGAAATGGTCCATAAATAGTAATGTGTGATTATTAGAATCAAGCTTATGCTTCCATGGCCTGTCTTAGAAAATCAGATTCGCACAGATAGACTCATTTATTTGTTCAACCAACGCATCGGATTCGGCCATATACACTTGTTTGGGGAACTAATCTTTGAAGATTTAATTGATTCAAACAAGACATTGTCCATGCCTGGGGGCTCTCATAATTATAAGGAGGGCGGAGAGCTTTCAGTTCACCTGAGGGAGAGGTAAATTGTCTGTTCTACAAAGAACAAACAATCTTTCAGACCTAAAGAAACTAAATGGGAAAAATGGTTAAATGTATTAAGATAATACTGTCACATTAAGATAACACTGTCACTTCAAGCTTGTCTATCTTAAACTGAGCACCTTTCACTAATACACTACAGCCAACCCTTTCCTCCAAGAAATAAATATGAAAATATAATGTTAACTCTAAAATATCCAGGATATGTTTTATTAAATTTAAAAATGTAAGCTTTTAGATTTTCTAAAATGCTGACTTTCATACTCAGAAAGGCTACAGTAATATAACACTCTTGGGGTTATAACACGCAGCACTATTCTGAGTTACGCTCTTGGGCTGAATTGCTGCTTCACTTGCTTTCTGTTTTAACTGCTAGTGGGGGACAAGAGAATACCCATTAAAAATTAATAGAACGGTCTTGTGCAGAATAATTTAAAATTAATATCTAGAAGAGTACATTTCAGCACACCAATTTCCCTGAATTTAATAGGTAAAATTATCATGGATATCATATTATAACCACGAGAAGATGTTTTCTAATGAACATATGTCATGAGAAAAACATATATAAGGTAGCTATAGCTGTACTAAAATGGCACTCAAGTCCCTGGTGCCAGTACGTGAAAGTCAGGATACGTGTATGCTGTCCCCTCTGAAGCAGGCTTTTATCCAGTTTTTAAATAAAGAGGACATAGAGAAACAACACAAGGTAAAAAGAAAAAGATATAAATGAGCTGAAGTCCCAGTATCACAATAGCATTTGGATAACAGGGACTCTTTTTAAAACTTAGATGAGTTATTGAGGAGGCATAGCGTGGTGCAGGAATTGGTGCACATCTATTAAAACATCCTCTCAAATGGTTCAGTTTGAAGCTGAAATTAAGTGTGTTATTGGTTGTGATATCTGTATCACTTATTTATTATTCCCAAAGGAGCAGAGTGGACAGAAAGCATTCAGTGTGGCTCTTGCCTAAGTGTGAAGTGACTTGTCATCTATCTGAAGGACATCACAATAGTGGGCACAGGAGCTATGTGGGGAGAATCAAGAGTAAATATATCAATAGGCTAAACAAGCACAGCCTATTTCCTCTTCTGGAGATGCTCTTATTTGGTCACCAGGATGAAATTTCAATACCATTCTCAGCATTTATAGAGACCAAAATTGTCTAAACCTGAAAAAGATATTATGTCATGTGGGGCAGTGGACCATGAGAGGTAGCCTGGTTCTCAGCTGAGCTAAAGGCTTTGAAGCCCTGAGACCCTGAAGGGATGGTAGGAGCTTTACCTGCTCCCGGGCACCAGGCCCCTATAGGAGCAGCCCACATATGTTTGTGTTCATCAGTCACATAAGGGCAATGCCCCAAGCTCTTCCACATGTAGATGAGGCATCCCTAACATCTCAGACCAAGGCAACAGGAAAAGAGACACGACCTGTGGTCACATAGGCTCAAGACAGAGGTCTCCATGCTAATGAGGTACCAAGAGACCTGGAAGGCATTGCCAATAAGCTTCCCTTCCCAGACATCCCTCCCTGCAAAAGACATTTATTCTCAGGCACACCATGAGAAGTGGAGTATGGCTTTATGCACCCACTTTCCACTATGACAATAAACAATTCAGAACCATGGACTGCCTCTTTTCATTAAGATCTACCATGGGGAGCCGTGGAGAAGGCCTTGGTCTACAGAGCTACAGTCTAATCTCCCACAGAAGGTGTCTCTGTATTCCCACCAAGCCTACTGCCCATATCAAGCCAAGGACTCTCCCCAAGGGACCAGCCAGAGCTCCCCTACTCCCCCCCCCACCACTAGACACAGTCCTAGGGCTCCCATTCTGATCTCATCTCTCCCACTACTCCCAGGGACGCTTGAATGTCCAAGAGCCTAAGAACCCCATGGCCTGGCCTCCCTGCAGGCCCAGGGACCCCCAAGCCAACTCTGGCTTTCCCACATCTCACACTGCACTTTCCCACAGTGCCTCAGCCCTCACCTATAGCCCAAGATCTACCTGGTGCAGCATGGGGTAAGCACGGTTAAATTCCCTGTGTTCTGCCTCCTCAAGGGGCCGTGCCCAGTGGCAGAGAGAACTTGGGACCCACAACCTTACAACATTTTTTTATAATACATTTTTAAAGATATATTTAAGTTTTAATTATGTGTATGTGTGTGTGTGTGTATAAGTACATGTGAATATGGGTGCCCATGGAGACAAAGGGGGTAGGATGCTGTGGACTTGGAACTGCAGGTGTTTGTGAGCCAGTATGGATACTCATAACAGCTGAACCATCTCTCGAGCCATACATGACGGGGTGTGGTAAAGAAACTGCTGAAATGACCACTCCACGAAATGGTTAAGGTCTTTACTGCATATGCAAGAGAGAAATACCAAGAGGTATCTAGAAGAGGACAGAACAGATAGAGAGAGAAGTAGTCCGAACATGGCCAGCAGACTGGACATAGCTATGGCAAGGGAAATGGGAAGAGTGGGAAAGACCAGTGGAGTCAGTGTGAGGGGGTCAGAGCGAGAGAGAGAATAGAGCAAAGCCAGAGAAAGTGACAAAACAAGAAAGAATAAGAGGATACCCAGAGATAACTAGATGAAAGATAGATAGATGGTTAGATGATAGAAAAATGATAGATGATAGATAATTAGCTAGGTAGATAGTAGATAGATATGTAGATAGGCAGGTAGAAAGATAGATGATTGCTATTTAGACAGATAGAATGTGAGATAGCTAGCTAGCTGGCTAGATGGATAGATGGTGAGAATAGCTAGGTTATAAGAAAGATGAGTAGCTGGGGTGAGTAGCTGAGGTGAGAAGGACTAAGATAATATCATGAAGTTGGAAATGTGTAGCAGGTACTTGTGATATTGAGGGGGCCTGGAGACCAGCATAGGCTTTGATATGCTGATAGGCACCACAGGTAGCCATGTGTCCCTTCTGCCAGACTTAAGGGAAATGACTCCTTTTGGCAGATGGGAACTGGCTTTACAAGTTCCCAAGGAATGCTGGCTTGGTAAGACCCTATTGCTGAAGCTAGCACATGCTTCAAATACAGGACTTGGAGGAATTGAGCTGGAACTCATCGGAAAGCCTCCTACCTGCAGTCTAGCCCTCAGAGTATCTGAAGGTGCTGTGAAAGCTACCAAGGGGGGGGGAATAAATTGTCCTACTACAAAACATAATAATGGTAAATCACAATAATGACAGGTACGACAAGATATCCTGCAAAAGTGCAACAGTGGAATTTATATCTTTGGGGTGACCACCAGCTGCCTGATTTGACTTGAATCTCTCTTAATAGGAGGAAATGCATGTCACAAGTTCCTGGAACTGTAAACCCAGTCAACTACTTGTGGCTGGTGAGGTCATGGTCTCTAGAGGAGAGCTTACTATAGTCACTTTCTTAAAATGCTACAATTAATAACTTCATTATAAATAATAAGTATTACACCCACAGATAAACATAGGGCTCACCCCTCATCAAAGGGTCTTCTTTGATGGAGACCACAGAAACTCACAATGGTCAAGATGACTGCGACGATGTATGAGACCACAGAACCTCATATTGCTCAATGTAAGACTCGGGAGACATAACAGAAGACGGGGTGGGACGATCAATCTTAAGAGCCAGAGGTCTAGTGCATCTATTGCAAGATAGTGTCTTTAATATATGGCAGGGAAGTCATGAAATATCAAC
>JADRCD010130944.1:0-16652 GCA_019843815.1 Montemys delectorum | reverse complement strand
CATATAAAGGCAGGCCTATCAGAATTACACCAGACTTCTCACCAGAGCCTAGAAGATCCTGGGCAGATGTCATACAGACCCTACAAGAACACAAATGCCAGCCCAGGCTACTATACCCAACAAAACTCTCAATTACCATAGATGGAGAAAACAAGATATTCCATAATAAAAACAAAATTTACATAGTATGTTTTCACAAATCCAGCCCTACAAAGGATAATAGATGGAAAACACCAACATAAGGAGCAAAACTACACCCTAGAAGAAGCAAGAAAGTAATCTTTCAACAAACCCACACAAACCTAATTCCACCTCTTACAACAAAAACAACAGGAAGTAACAAGTACTTTTTCTTAATATCTTAATATGAAAATTAATATTACCAATATTGAAATCCAAAAATAGGAGGAATTAGATATTTGTTGACTGTCATCCAATGGTCTCTCTAATTTGGTAATTGGAGATATAGCTCCAATATTGTACAATCCATATACACTTTCAGCTTGTTTGTACATGACAGTGTCTTGCTGTGTACAACATAATGGTCTTGAAATCTTGCTTCTCCTATCTCAGCCTCTCTATTAGTAGTATTGTTTATTTCATGTTTTTACACTATACTATGGTTTTCAGAACAGCTTATATATTTCAAAAATAGTTATATACCCAAGGGAGACATAGACAATCAAATTGGGAGTGAGCTTGAAGAGAACAACAAAGAGTGAGACTGAATGCTTTGCTTGACGTTTGTAACTCATGTATCAAGTTTGAAGAATAGAACTTTATAAGTTACTCTTTCTCTGAGATGAATGCTTTTCCAAATTATCACAGCTAATGAACCAAATTCTTACCCTCACCTTATGTCTGTGCCACCCTCCAAGCAGAACTATTGTTCATTGAAACAGTTGGTAAATGACTTCATGGATAGACCATCTTAATACACACACCATTTCTTAAATGAATGTAACCTGTTCTCTGTGGATTGAGAATAAAGTCACTCACTCAAGTCAAATAGTTTTGACCATAGCAGGAAATCTGTATCCAAAAATTGTGCCTACAATTCATTCCTTGGTGCAGTAGAACTGCCAACTCTCAGCTTAGCTACATTGGAGGTAAAATCCTTTGGTGATGTGAGGGTCACTGAAGTGCAGCCTTATTACAACGAAATCCAATGTCTAAAAATTGTTCTTATTTTGGGCTTGTACCACAGTAAAAGCCAAGATTTTAAGCTCTACTAAATACAAAACAAACAAACAAACAAACAAACAAACAAAAAGACTTTATACATTTATGTTCATTAAAAAATACTAGTAGTGATGTATTATTTTAAAATATAGTTAATATGTTTGGAGTTATTTTAAAATTAATATTGAGAAAAACATATGTATTTGCAGTATTGCTGTAGACAAGCATCTACATAAGACTGTTAAATTGATTGTTTTATATCAAACAACTTTTATAATACTCATTTTATTGTTATAATATTTTATAAATTTTAAAGAATATGACAAAAAAGATATTGTACATATTGAAGGAGGGGTCTCTGGGAGGAGTTGGGGTGCAAAAGGGAAACAAGAATATGATTTAATTCTAGTTACTTGAAATGTGTTTTTAAATGTTAACAAATTCAGATACATTGAAATCATGTAACTTTTCTCATCATAATGCAATAAAGCTTAAATCAATAAAAAAAAAAGAAAAAGAAAAAGAAATGGCTCATGGACGTAAGACCTGGACAGCAAGAGAGGAGTCATGCCTGCTACTAGAAACCTATGTAACTACTCAGTGCCAAGAAGCCATGGTTTTTGGAGGAGAATCTACAGCCTCTAACTTCCTAAACTAACACAATCCACAATAGCAATCAAAACATTAGTCCTTATTCCCATAGATAAGTAGTCTTCACTCCTCATTAAGGTAACTTCTCTTTGCAAAGATAGAGATCATTACATACAACCACAGTCAATCAAAATGCAGAGCTGTAGAGTCCAGTCCCAGTGGGCTCTTCTATAAAACAACTCCTGCACCCAAGGCTCAGGGCACATTGCAGAAGGTGTAGAAAGTGCAAGAGCCAGAGGATCAGGGACTTTACTGTTGAGGCTATGTCTCGTAGTAATGTCAGAAGAGGCACGTGTAAACTCTCACCAACATGACTGACCATAGATTGAACGAGGATGAAATTTCCCTGTATCAAACTGGTTGGGGAAAGGCCCCCGCCCTGCATGCCTGTAGGCAACTGAGGTAAGCTGGGAGAGGGGTTCTTCCCCAGGGAAGAACACAGCAACTGGTTGTCTGTGCCTGGGAACAGTCCTGTCAGCATGTGGGAACACACATGCAAATGAGTATATGGGTTGAGCAGGCGATATTTAGGAATATGTATGTATATATGTATACATTACATGTATGCATGCAATAACAATTAGTGAAAAAAAAAAGAGGCCATGAATTTAGAGACTGGGGATCTGTATGTGGGAGGGTGTAGAGGGAGAAATGTAATTACATCATAATAAGAAAAATGGCTCCAGGAAAAAAAAATAACCAAGATTGAAAGTTCAAGAGGGAAGAGAATTATCTTCTACTCATATCTAATGAGCTGCTCATTGTATCTGTCTTTCTGTTGGAGTGACTTTCTGTATCCCTCTTCATGTCTCTCCATACTGTGCTCTGCCACCTTCCTTCCTGAGAAGATTCAGTGACCTCATAATTGGCATGTATTCTGCCTGTCAAGTTCTGTTTCATCAACAGGGCCATCTTCTCAAAATAGGCTCTCCTTCCTTTTCATCTCTTTCTAGTTCTTCCAAATCATCTCGTTAACTCGGGTCAAGCCAATTTCTTCAGTCTTTTATCCGAGAACGAGGGTGACTGCTGGGCCTTTGTTAATTTCTCATCAATTTAAATTGTTAACGTTTCCAGGAGCTTACCTTGGGCTCAGTTTCCCTTTTGTTTGAGGGAAGCAATCACTTGGTTTAGTAGTTGGTAATATATTAAAGTTCTCAGCTCTCTCCCGCTCCCTTTCCCTCTCACCCTCTCTCTCCACTCTCCCTCTCCCTTCCCCCTTCTTTCTCTCCATGAATGACGGGGCCTGCTGTGTGCGCTGGTCTGTGTTCAGATGCTCTATACTATATTGTGTAGGATAGTCTTGGAAAATATCATTGAACTGATTGTACCTAAGTAATTTAATGGACTTGTTGAATCTGATAATTCATTACCAAAGCTACTAGGTTCTGGAATTTAAGCCGGCCCCTCTTTCTTTCATGAATCTGATAAATTTTTCTAGGTCATGTTTTACTTTTTAACTTAATGTTATAGGTATGTGAAAGTAATTTGACTTAACGTCTTAAATTGGATAAAAGAGATTTAGATTAAAAGTGAACCATCCCGATTTAAATCAAATTGTACTTACAATAAAAAGAAACATCTTTATGTCACTATTATTATTTTAAGATTACTTTTTGAATCTCCAAACAAGCTTACTAAAAATATGGGAGGGGGTGACAAGATGGCTTAGTAAGGAGAGGCACCCACTACCAGGCCTGATGACCTGGGGTTGATTCCTGGGACCCACATGGCAGAACAGAGTACAGCTTTTCCACAATTTGCCCTCTGACCTCCACATACAAACTGTGGCATATGTATGCCTTCACAAATATGTACATATATACACACAATAATAAAAGAACAGGAAACTTATCACATCTTCAATTTTGCCATCTGGCGAAATGCCTTTTGGTTGACATTTATGAACAGCCTCAGGGAAATCAAGCTGAGGCCTCTGCTTTCCTAGACACTTAATTTTGGAAAAAGAAATTATAAATTTATCCTGCCTTTACACAAGCTAAGTATTAAAGTTCAGAGAGAGAGAGAGAGAGAGAGAGAGAGAGAGAGAGAGAGAGAGAGAGAGAGAGAGAGAGAGAGAGAGAGAGTGGCAAGGGTCAAGGTATTCTTTCAAGTCCAAAAAAGGGCCTAATAGGACTGCTGTGGACTGCATACTTCAGGCATCCATGATACAGGCATGAACTGGATCTGACCTCATCAACACTGACAACATTACTGGTCATAACAACAGTGCAGCTTTAGATTTTAAGTATTTTAAAATTCACAGTCATACATAGAAACTCAGTCTTAGTTTAACAGATTTTTCTGGGTCTGTGTCCTCTTTTCTCAGACCCCCAACTCCACTGTTTTATTCAACAGCAAGGCTGAGGTAGACATTGACACATTCAGGCCTGGGTTTGGTCTGAAGATCAGCCTATCTTGGGAGGAGCCTAAGACCCAGAGGTAGTTAGGCTCTTCTGCCCCATTCCCTCTCCCAACCGGCTGGCTTTTCTGTCAGACTCACCCTGCTCCCACATTACTTCCTAAATAGTAAAGCACTCATGACTTGGGCAGTTTCCTACCGTTGGGATGGCAGGTTGCAGAAGAAAGGCGAAAACCTGGCTGTCCCTGCGGGTGGCAATGGCAAATATGTGCTTTTCTGGAATTCAGAACTCGCCTCTCCATAGAAACCGTGCTATACTGTTAGGTAGGTTCTATAGCTCACTCAGAACTCCAGATGGGATTTAAGCCAAATGAACGTTTATCGGCTCTGAGCAATCTATCTATCTACCTCTTTTAGGCAAATAGGAAAATTGTTCTATGTTCTAGACAGTTGCTTATTTGCTCTTCACATAGAGACATAGGCCTTAAACTACCTGCTTGGATAGTTTAAGGTGGATGATTTTGGGGTGCTGCGCTCGCTGTACTCCCACTTCTAGCTCAAAACTCTTGAGCTGTGAGGGAAGCCAAGAAACCCCTTAGTGTGAGCACTCCAAAAAGATATGACGCTCAGGGGGGAACTATCTGCGTAGGAGCTCCGTGTAAGGCCCTGGTAGGTACAGAATGCTCAGGACAGGCACGGATGGAAGTTTCTAGGTCTTTTGGCTCAACTCCTAAATATTGTACTGTTCTCACATTCAGTATATTCCAGGTCTTGTGCCAACTGTTGGTGCCCTCAAGAGTTGTAACAAATAGCAAGTACCTGTTTGCGTAGAGTCCATCAAGGAACAGAGGCCAGGAATAGGGGTGTCTTGTAACTTTTGATAAAGTACATTAGAAGAATGTGTGCACGCGTGTGCACATGTGTATGTGTGTGTATACATAATGTATGTGCATGTTGAGAGAGAGATCCACTTTTTATTATTGTGAGGTGTATTAGTCACTTTTCTGTGGATTTAATAAAATAGCAGGAATAAGATGACTAAGGCAACTTAGAAAAAGAATACGTGTGTGTATGTGTGTGTGTGTATGTGTGTGTTTTGGATGAGACTTACAGTTCTAGAGAGTTAGAATCCATGATGGTGAGGACAGTAGGCAGCAGGTAGCAGACATGGTACCTCACATCATCAGTATGAGTATGAAACACACACACACACACACACACACACAAATACACACAGAGACAGAGAGAGAGACAAAGAGACAGAGACAGAGTCAGACAGAGACAGACTAGGTATGGTGCTACGCTTTTTAACCTCAAAGCTCACCACCAGTTATGTATTTCCTCCAGGGCTTCACCTCCTACAATTCCTTAAACAGCATCAACTGGGGATTGAGTGCTCAACTACATGAGAGTTTGCGGGGGGCGGGGGGGGTGTCATTCTCATTCAAAGAACCACTTTTTTTTTTTTTTTTGAGGGCAATTGCTCTGCTAGAACAAAAAAGTGTCTCTAAGTTATTGCTAAAGTCATAGCAAGCTGATGCCATCTCCACGTCAAGGAGAGTGAAGCTTTTGGAAGTGAGACATAGATCATCCAGATGTTGCAGTTAGGGATAAGTACTCTGCCAGCACTTGTTCTTGTTGCGTTGGCCGGTTGAGAGTCTCTTCATTAATTGCTGTCTGTTGCCGTAAGAGGATTGTTGATGAACACTGAAATCAGCACTAATATATGCATATACATATAAATATTTGGAAGGCTGAAGGTCAATGTTAATTTAAGTCCAACTCATCTATTTGATAGCTAAACTCTCAAGTTTCTTTGTTGATTTTCAGTTTGGAAGATCTAAAGACAAGAGTAGGGCGCTGAAGCTCTCCACTATTGCTTTTACTGTGAGTGCTTATCCGGCCTTTCATGCTATTTCAGTGTTTGATTTATACAGCGGGGAGCCCCTCAATTACGTACATATATATTTATAATTCTACACATCTTTGCTGAATTGCTCACTTTGTTAATATGTTAGTGGCCTTATCTACTCTGGCTAATTTCGATTTGAAATCTACTTTATAGGATGAACTACGCCAGTTTGTCTTTGGGTTCCATTTGCTTCCTGGGTTGACTTCCATTCTTTGGTTCGGCTGCCTGTAGCACACGTCTCTCTTGAACCAGCTCCACTCCATGCCCACAGCTCTCCTTGGTAGATATCCTGTGGTCCTGGTAACTCCAAAGTCCTGGGTTTCCACAGAAACTTTGCCTTTGTAGCTATAACACTATGCAGTGGCCCCTCACCTCCTCACAAGGATTCTGATCACACCACAGGTTGCCTGGCCTCAATCACTCTCTGAAACTATGGAGCAAAGACTCCCCTCAAGGCTGCATTTTAAAATACGCATTTCTCCCAATGCTATTTTGACATTTTTACTCAGGTGTCTTAGAACCACTTCAGAGTCACCGTGTTTAAAATGATACTCTCTGTCCTCCAGAAAAACCTGATTTGAGTGTGTTATCATCTAGGAACAGTGCAGCTAAAAGGGCTTTCATAGCTAAGGAAACAGAATGTACAAAGGTCCTGAGGCAGAAGCGAACCCTTGGGGTCTGTATTGTTAGCATCCTGTGGAGAAGCAGATGGCCCTTTCTCACTGGGTAATTTTAGAAGTGTTCAGTGAAAGGACGCTAACAAGAAGAGATCTAGCTGTCCAGGAAATAGCAGAGGATAGGGCTATGTCTTCGGTTAGCAGCAGCATCAACCTGGCTGGATTTGGAGGCACCTTGGAGATGCACCTGTTGGCTTCCCTCTGAGATATTTCCCAAAGAGATGTAACCGAGGGAAGACCCACCTTGACTGAGGACACTACTGTCCCATGGGCTGAGGTCCAGAGCCAAATCGAGAGGGACTAGAAAGTGAGCTGAGTGCCAGCATCCACCTCTCTGCTTCTGGACTATGCATGCAGCATAATCTGACTCCATCACAGCTGAGAGCTGCTCCCGCCACAGTCCCTCCCTACTGTGATGGACTGTACCCTCCAACCATGAACAAAACCCACCCTTTCTCCCAGGAAATGCTTCTTGTTATACATTTTGTCATATCAATGAGAAGGTAACTAAGACAAACCCGACTGCTCCTCTCTCCTCATTCAGCAGGTCCTCCCTCTTCCCAGTGGTTCCTCCTCCTTCCACACGCACATCATCCCTAGTCTACTTTTGAGTCTTCCTACATATAAATACACATGAGCGTTCTGTATAAGACGGAAAACATGTGACACTTGCCATTCTGAACATGGCCTCTTTTTCTGAATAAGGTAAACTCTAGTTCCATTCATTACAAATAACGTAATTTTTGTTCTCCTTTATGAGTGAATAATATTCCATTCTGAATATACACTATGCTTTATTTACCCACCAATGGGCTCACAGGCTTATTATTTACTTTATTTACTTTTTTATTAATAACATTTGTTCTTCCACGCTTTCGTGCGCATGCATCATGTACTTTGGTCCTACTCCTGTCACCTCCTACCTCCCAGCTCCCGTACCAGCTCCTCTCTCATAAGTTTCCCCTCCCACCCCCTTATTAGTTAGTTTTGGTTTTATTTAGTGCCTACAGAAGTTAATCAGAGCTAAGCACTACAGCAGTATGGACTTTCCAGTGGGTAAACAACTGGTCCCCTATCTCCCAATAAGTCAGCAGTAGGTGGTAGGGCTCCATGGATCCCTTCGTCCTCCATAGGTGACAGTTAGGAGGGACCAACATCCTTGGATTCAGTGCCAGTCTAACTTGACTCTTGTAAAGAGTGCCACGATAATGTGGGTATGAGGGTATTTCTACTGTACCTGCTATTGCATCATCTTTTTTCTTTTTTTTAAAGACTTATTATTTTATTTATTTTATGTGTATGAGTACACTGTAGCTGTACAGATGGCCATGAGCTGTACATGTATGTGGCTGCTGGCAACTGAACTCAGGACCTCTGCCAGCCCTGCTCGCTCCGGCGTAATTCACTGCAGCTGTCTTCAGACTCACCAGAAGAGGGCGTCAGATCTCCTTGCGCGTGGTTGTGAGCCACCATGGGGTTGCTGGGATCGGAACTCCGGACCTTCGGAAGAGCAGTCAGTGCTTTTAACCGCTGAGCCATCTCTCCAGCCTACTATTGCATCATCTTTAACATGTCCTTGACCTCTTTCCTATGACTCAGCTGGTCTATCATCAGCTCTAAAAAAGTTCCTTAGTATTTCTTAAGGCCTTCTAATTCCCCCGTCATCATCGTAGCTACCCCCTTAGTCCAAGCTCTTCTATCAAGCATCGGATTATTACGCAGCTTCTCAACTTTTCCTCACTATGTTCACACCTCTTCCTGGTACAGTTTTCATGTTGTATAGTGATTTTTTTTTTTTTTTTAATCAGCCTTATGATACAGAACAAAAGCTTCGTTGTGTCTCCTGCAACATTACCGCTAGGGTTCCTACTCTACCATCAACACAACCATTCCCCCTTTCCCTGCACAGTCCACCTCTTACACCTCCTACTTCCATGTACATCACTGATGCTTCTGAGTATGTCATCTTATATTGTGACGAGAACGTTGCAGACTCAATTCAGTTAGGGATGTTGAGATGGAGGTTTGAAATGATGCCGGATCATCTGGGAGCCTAATGCAATTACCCAGTGTTCTCTTAAGAGAAGATGAGCCAGGCGGTGGTGGCGCACACCTTTAATCCCAGCACTTGGGTGGCAGAGGCAGGCGGATTTCTGAGTTCGAGGCCAGCCTGGTCTACAGAGTGAGTTCCAGGACAGCCAGAGCTATACAGAGAAACCCTGTCTCGAGAAACCAAAAGACGGGAGGGTCAAAGGCAGAGAATAAGATGTAGTGAATGGAAGGAAGCATAAGAGTGATGTGAGTGAGGGGCTGGGACACGGAGAGCAGAGACTTCTAAGAGCTGGGGAAGGAAGGAAACACTTCTTTTTGAGCGTCTAGAAATAGAGCCTTGTCAACACTTCCATTTTAAAACAACAGAAATGAAAGACAATACACTTTGTTATTTTAAGTCACCAAATACGTTTGTATGTTTATACCCGTGTGTGTGCTTAGAGTGACAAGAGGAAACAGGTGCAGGAAGCTGCACTTAACCTTTCCAGATTTACTCTATACCATCTTCGTATTGTACTATGCTCCCAGGCTGGCTACATCACTAACTTCTTTTACTGCCTGGTCCCGGGTTGGTTTGGCCAATGGGAGAACCACAGGGTATGGGGGGTGGTGTCTATAGCAGTTTCTGCAGTGATTAAAGCCTTCCATCTTGGAGGGAAAACACAGGATGTTTACAGGGAGTTGAGACAATAGGGTGTTTTAATGGGGGATGAAGCAGTCCCTCCCTCTGGGAAGCTCAATCAGATTGGAAGCAAACAACTTCAAGTAACTTCAGGAAGTCCCTGAAACTGACCAGGTTCACTAGCTCCTCTTTCCCCAAGAATATATAAGCAGTAAAGGCTGAAAGGCATTGTTAGACAAGTCGGGTTGCCTAGAGAAGACATGGACCAGTTGAGATGCCTGGAAGAGATAGATCAGCCAAGTTGTCAAAAAGAATCAGCAGAGTCTAGCTGGGCTGCCAGGAGGAGGCTCAGACCAACCTAGGCACCCACATAGGACTCTCTGTCCTGCTGAGCTGCTTGCAGGCTGTGCAGTGAGCAAGTTCCCAGTTTCTGTGAGCTGTCACCTGTTCCTCCTGTGAGGGCTTTGGTGATGCAGCGGTCTTTGAGTCATATCCGTTCTTGTCAGTCACTTCTCACCCATATATTCCTATAAGGAACACCAAGAAAACACATTAGTTCACCAAGTTGGACTTTGGAGGTAGGCGTACTTTGGTCTGCCATCTGTTTCACTATCTGAGGTGATTAGATATTTGTTCACATCTCCACAGGATAGTGGCACTCAACAGGTGGAAGAAAAGTGAAGCTGCGTTATTTATTCCCCCCCCCCCCAGTTCCTGTCAGATGGTCCTTGCTATACTTGGTCTAGCTTCTAATACCTACTCGACCCCTCCTTTGCTTTAAGCTGGGGTTAGGATGTCAGTGAATGGCGTCTGCTGCTGCTAACCGAAGGCATAGCCCTATCCTCTGCTATTTCCTGGACAGCTAGATCTCTTCTTGTTAGCATCCTTTCACTGAACACTTCTAAAATTACCCAGTGAGAAAGGCCCATCTGCTTCTCCACAGGATGCTAACAATACAGACCCCAAGGGTTCGCTTCTGCCTCAGGACCTTTGTACATTCTGTTTCCTTAGCTATGAAAGCCCTTTTAACTGCACTGTTCCTATATGAATATTCAAAAGGCTTCCAAAACACTTCCTCGAGAGACTCTGCCCCCTCTCAGACAAAGCTGGTGTCGGACTATTATTTCTTGCATATCACCTTAGAGATTTTCTTCTATTTAAAAATGATTTAAATTTTTTATTGTGAGTGTTTTGTTTGTGTATGTAAGTGCGCCACATGTGTGAAGCACACTTGGAGGCCAGAAGACAGTGTTGGATATCCTGGAAATGGAGTTATAGGCTCCTGAGGGAAGGAAGCCACATGGGTGCTGGGAACCTTGCCCAGGTCCTCCGTAAGAGCAGCGAGTGGTCTTAAGTACTGAGCCATCTCTCCCGTCACCAAACAGGTTTTTTAAAATTATTTTTATCTATTGTTTATCTTTCCCTTTAAAGCTTTACCACTTACAGCACGGCCACTGGGCACGTGTGGCTGCTGGACATGGTGACTCAAGCTAGCCCAATCAAGGAATTGAGTTGTACGCTTTTGTTATTTTTACTTAATTCCAATTTAAGAACTAAGGTCAAAGTTACTGGTAAACTTGTAATTACTTGGGCATGTGGTCACTCTGCTCTGTTGCCTATAAAATGAATAAATCTATATATAGATCAAATACTTCTGCTGAAATGTCTTTACTGTAAAAAATTTACTTTTCCTGACTTCCCCCTTTTACAACTTTCTGATAATATTCATGGGTCTGTGTAAGTCAGCTTTCGGTTTCTGGGACAAAATACCCGAGATAATCCGTGTAAAAGGAGGAGAAACTTGTTTGATTTAGTGTTGAGGTTCCAGTCCACAGTTGCTCTGGTCTGTTGCTTGGGGCCTCTGGTAACACAGCACACCTCAACAGAGCATATAACAGAAGACTTTTCACTCAAAACCCAGAGGAGAATGAGGGGTGGCAGGAAATCAAGGATCCCAATATCAGGAAGGGCACTGTCCCTGGAACCGTGCTCAAAAGCCGATGGCTCAAGACAGTCTAGGCTCTCAAGAGAAACCTATGACTGTTGTTTTGTTAAACGGACGTGTTGTCAAATGGTCTTCTAAACATTTATGCTTCTATGTGTGTGTGACTTAGTGTTGCTCCCAATGGCCTTGCGACCTTAGTCAGAGAAGCTTCCTTTTTTTCGATGAGCATCAGTCATGACAGAGATTCATACCTTGTCAGAGCACGGAGAATAGTGATTTTGGAGCATGGGGACATCTATATTACTCTGTAAGGCTCAGTCGACATCCAAAAAGGAGGCAGAACAAAATGTACGAGCCGGGGAGGAGCGCTGTGGAGCGCTGTGAAATGCTGTCTTGATAGGACATGGCTGTTGCACTGGTGAACTTAGAGCAGCTCTGCTTATCGACACAGGATCACGCCAGTCAACATTCCAGCCTGGATGGAGAGGGGCCTTATGAAGCACCACCCTATCTAAAGAGCTGTTGGCAACAGAGGGCTACTTGGGGTGTGTGGGGGGTGGTGGGGTGGGGTGATTTTTCTTCAGGGGCGTGGGTGCTGGTAGGTCGCCCACACTCCTCTGCATGTCTTCACATGACTTTGTATGAGAAGATCATTAACTGAGCTCAGTGGGTTATAAAAAAATAAAAAGAGGCTATGAAGACATGAGGGGGACATGTTGAGAGGGCCTAGGGAAATGGGAGGGACGTTTGGACCATGGATATGATCACAGTACACCACGTACATGAAATTGTCAAAGAATAAAGACAAAATATTCCAAAAAAATGAAAAGTGTTGATTGCATGTTGAGACAATAATGTTCCAGATCTACCAAACTAGGTCAAATATGATTCTAGAGTCAGTTTGCCTATTTTTACCTCTTAAAATATGATAATAAGAAAACCCAGAATGCCACATGTGGCCACATTGTCACCTCTCTGGGTCTATGTGCCTCCAGGGTTGAGTATGAAATACCAGAGGGCAATTTTCTTACCCTGTGTCTTCCCTATAGTACCTGCTTCTTACTAGGTACCTACACATGATTGGCACATGTGTGACTGGATGGCAGCCTGTCTTCCGACAGAGCAGAGCAGTCTTAGGAACAGCTTTGCCTAGAGAACCATATTTTTAATTGGTATATCAATATCATTTTTCTTCAGTGGTGGAGACCAGATGGAGGGTCTTGTTCTTGTTAGTCAACGGCTCTCTCATTGAGTGGTATCCCCAGAGGGCAATCTGTCTTAAAGGGTAAACGTTTCAGGGGCAATAATGATAGAGCAGTGAAGTTAATGAAGTTCCAATGTGTTTCCATCTCCTGGAAGTGAAAACGCTTAAGCTTGGTCAATCTGATCATCAGGCCTAAACAATGGCACAGATCACTGGGAATGTATGGGCCCCAGAAGAGTAGATCTTTCCTTGGTGGGTATGAGTCAAAATCTTGGGTGTTTTTGAGAGACGAGGATCAATAATGTCATCATGTAAAAATATACTATGTTGCCAGTAGCGTTTATTCTCCATGATATCTATCTTTCTTCTCCATGACTTAAGCCCTCCTTTGTCCCATTTGTACTTTTGGTTGCAGTGAGAAATAGATCCTTTTTGCTTACACCGGACCGGCTGGCTAACTCATAATCTCCCTGCATCAGTCTTTCTCCCTAGAGCTAATACTAACTGCTGTGCTACCACGCCTGATCTAGTTACTTTATTTTTGTTGAGAGCTGCATTTCAGGTCACCCAGTCCCTGCCTCTTCAGCCTCAGGCAACCCCCTCAATGTGTCAAATGCCATTCTATAATTTGTGTCTTGTCTGCTGAGTTCCTTTCTCCACAGGAAGGACACACGCAGACACAAGCCAACGGTGACTTCACATTTCTAGAGCTAAAATCGTTCGATACTCACCCTGCCTGTCTGACTACTAACTCCGTGAGGTCTGAGTCATCGCAAGGATCACTGGGACTTCCCTGGCACTCCCAGGCTGGCCACTCTGCCCCTTCTGCATTTTTCACAGCTCGAAAACCCAGCCAAATCCAGGAGCTTACTTACATTCATTCTGTCCTTATGCCTTCTTTAGTGCAGTGACCTATTTAAGCTAAAGAGAAACAGACCCCCCCCACCCCCCCCACCCCCACCCCCCGCAAGGGAATGTTCCCGCAGCTATTTCCTGGGTAGATGTAGGTTAGGTAAGTGTTAGGGAGAAACCTGTGAATTCTAAGAATTGTTTTGGCTTGAGACACAAAGGCAAAAGGGGGGGGGGTGTTGATTGTATGTGTGTGGAGAATCATTAAGAAAAAAGTGTTAGACTGCGAAGTGTTCTTGGGGGATGGGATAGTTCACAGAGGGTGGGATCAGAAGCAGCTTGTCAGGGTCGGGTCCAAGTGGAGTTTCCATTTCCTGTTTAGTGCGCACAGTCAGCTACCTACTAAGCAGCTTCAAGCCTAAAAGTCATAGATCTGAGAGGGTTAAGACCCAGACAGGGGATATTAAGCCAAACCACTGCTGTCATTTATCACCCTAGTCAATTACCAATATTCTGACAAACAAATGACAGCAGAGTTACGAAAAATCGTTTATTGGCAAACGATGACAGGTGGAAATAGCTTCCAGCCAAGAGCTGAAACACCTGCTTTTTATCTTGGATTTGTGAGGATTTGTCTGCCTACTGTAAGACTCCTCGAAGCCTCGCTTTTCTGTTTGTTCAGTGACTGGCTCTACCTTACTAGGGACCTCAGCCATTTCTCTATGGTGGCGGAGTGGATGGTATTACCTAGTTCGTTCATTAGCAAGAGTTCAGGTAACTTGTCTTATTCTCCCCTTTTTGCTGGAGATATTTGTAGATGGGGCATAGAAAAATGCAAATATCTGAATCAATGCTCAAACAGAAATACGCTTTTGATTTATATATACTGTAGAGCCCCTGTGGCTATTCCTAACATGAGTCACCAGCCTCTGCATCCTAGATGTCCCGCCCTGTGAGCCAGTCCTCTTACCTTTCTGTAAGGTTCATCTGTCTCGGTGGATAACAGAAACCCTTGGCTGGGCTTGGAAATGCATTCTGTCTTTTGTTTTTTGTTTTTTGTTTTTTGTTTTTTGTTTTTGTTTTTGTTTTGGGGGGTTTTTCGAGACAGGGTTTCTCTGTGTAACCCTAGCTGTCCTGGACTGTAGACTAGGCTGGCCTTGAACTCAGAAATCCACCTGCCTCTGTATTCTGTTGTCTTAATCCTACCATAATGGTGTGAGAGAGTAGGCACAGAACGATGTTCTAGTTAAATTCCACAATATACTTTCTTATGTCTCCTAGAATAATCATCAAAACTAGTTAGTGTCTATCACATTTTGTAGCCCAGTCTATAAGTTTAAGCATATATTGCTACTTTGTTTTCCACTCAGAGATCCTAAAATCTACTTAATTGATACGGGCACTTTGGAGATGCAGAGGGCGGCATGGGTTGTCCCAGGTTACAGACTAATTACAGTGTGAAAAGTTGGTAGTAGAAAACTAGATTCTTTGGTTGCTGGTCTTTCTGTACTCTCTGTTGCCTGTGTGAAGCAGCAATATCGAAACTGCAATATGGAAAGGACACAAAGGGTTTACTATGAAAAACTCAGCCTCCTAGCCACAACTGTCTCCTCCCTTAAGTCGTTTCCCCTTAAGTCTGTCCCCTCCCCTTGAGTCCCTTCCCCTTAAGTCTCCTCCCCTTTTTGCCAACCTAGAATTAATTGTAGCTTGGGGTGTGAAGTAGGGATCCAACATCCAGAGCTTTTATAAGCCCACGGAGTGTCTTTCCTTTGTTTATGCTTCTTTCTTGGTATTTTTGTATTTATTTTGCTTATTTTTTTTTCCTCCTCTGTGAGGCGGAGAGTCCAAAAATACAGGAAAAGCAATTGTTGCTCTTTGTTAAAAACGGGATTGTGTCAAATGTTGACTAGTTTGAGCTTCAGGCATTCCTCTGCCTTGAAAGCCGCCGGATGTGGCTTAGTGAGGGTGTGGTGGCCAGAATCTAAAATGCCATGCCTCTGACTAAAATAAATCCCAGTCGTGCTGGTCTCAGTGCTGCTTATTCAACTCAACTGGCATGTTCTTTCGGAACCCTCATTCCCCAGACATCCACTGTCCCCTTCCCGCCTCTCCGTCCACTGCTGGCCCACTGTCATCATGCTACCTTCTCACTGGGCCTACCCTGATCACTCAGCTTCGCATTATTCATCAAGGCGAAGGACAGTGGCACATGGGAGGCTGAGGCTGGGGGATCACCATTAATTTAAGGCTGGCTTGGGCTGCGTAATTAGCTCCAGGCCAGCCTAGCCTTCATAGCAAGACTCTGCCTCAGATGAAAACAAAAACAAAAACAAATAACAACAACAACAACAAAACCCCAAACCAAACCAAAAACAACCAAAAAACAAATCCTCAAATAAACTCAGTGCCTCCCATGTAGCCTTCCCATTTTCTTGTCTTCTTTATCTCTCACAGTTTCCTACTTTCTCACACAATAAATAATTGACCTAACATTCTGATGCTTGTTATTTATTGTTTAGCATCGCTCCTAAAATGCAGCCAAGAGGACAGGGATTGCTGCTTTACTTGCTGCCTTCTCCCAAGTGCCTAGAATTCTGTCTGGCAGACAATAAATGATCAACAAATATTTGCTTAATTTGAGTTAAAAACATCTAAAAGATCTTACTACGAGTAGACACTGCATTTCATCAAACCAAGCATCAACTATCTTTTCAGTACCCACATAAGTAAATATTTGTAAAAGTCATTTTCTTTTTTTATTTCTAGTCATGGCAAAGTAATTGTTAAATTTCCTAATATGGAAAAATGTAGCTAGATCCGTGTTTTGTTTTGTTTTGTTTTTATGACTTAAAAAACTAAATTCATTATTTTTTCTTAGTTTTTTGAGAATTTCATACAATGATTTTGATCATGTGCCTCCCTCCTTCCCTCCATCCCCCCTTCCCTCCATCCCTCAGCTCCTTCCCGATCATCTCTCCCTCCTTGCTTGCTTCCCCGAATGTATGCACACTTGCCTGGTTTTAAAACTCTATCAGGTCCAGTTTGTGCTGGCCATATAGTGTTGGAAGAGTGGCCTTCTTTAAGCTCTTGCTCTTACTCTCACCTCTCGCCCCACCCCTCCCTCGCCCTCTCGCCCCCCCCTTCCCTTCTCCTCTCTCTCCACGTGGCCATGGCTGGCCTCTACTTTTCTCCTCTCTCT
>JADRCD010130929.1:0-12153 GCA_019843815.1 Montemys delectorum | reverse complement strand
ATATATATATATATATATATATATATATATATATATATATATATATATATCACACACATATATATATTCCATGTGGTAAAATTAAAAATAAACAAAACAAAATAAAAAAAAAACAATTTCTGCAAGTTTTGTTTGACCTCAACATGAGTTCCCTCGCTGGCCCTCTCTCTCACAAATGCAAAATTAATTAATTAATTAACTAATTAACTAATATTATGACAATCACTTTGTAAATCTTATTAGAAATATTATTCAAGACTCCCACCTTTGATTTACTCATTCTCACTTATGGTCCTCTGGTCCTGGGAAGAACAATTTTTCCTGAATTTGGCCTGTATCAATCCCATGCATGAGCTTACAGATATAAAACGAATGTAGTCAGGACTTAAATATTTGTATAAATTGTGTTCTCAGCTATCTCATTAGCAATATTGATTTACAATCTACAGAGCACTTCGATTTGTATTTACTCTGATAAAGCACTATATTTGACTATTATGTCATAAGTTAGACAACTTTCCCGGTCATTAAATAATTTCTCCATTTATGTTTGCTCACTGTCACAAACAAACTCACTGTCAAATTCTTTTTCAATCCTACCATACTAAATTATGAGGGTTGGTTACATGGCTAATGTAAATAACTCAGAGTACAACTGGTAGATGACTGTAATTTTTAAAATCAGTACAGTTCACATATCTTTTTAAATACTTTAATATTTAATTAATTTTAGCGCTTTTTTTTACTTACTTGTTTCTATTGCATGTTGACTACTTTTTATAGTGGTCTAAAAGCAGTTTATACATTCTATGTTATACAGCATCTGAGAAGATATGTAACTCAAAAATAAAAGACAAAAATGTGTATAAAGTATTATAGACATATTGATAATATTGCACTAAAATTAAATTACCTGTGTCTTTCACATTTCAGCTTTCATATACCATATTAGTATGTGAATGAAGTAAAGGATAATTTTGTTACTGTCTGATTGAGAATACTTAAAAGTTTCCATTTGGCTGTTTGCAATTTTATATTGGAAACATTTTTACTATATTTTTGTACTTATCAACATTGGTTTACCATATAGATGCTTTATAATTTATTTTAGTTTTACTACGATTTACATATGAGGCTATCAAGAATTTAGAATGTACTAAAGATTTTAGAATAAAGATTTTTTTTATAAAATTTAGTCATCTCTATAATTTGTGATGATTCTGTCCATTAACATTTATTGCTAGATTAATGCTGTGTATATTCTCAAGTAGTATTGCTTTTAATGGACACAACTGAAATGATGAGACAAAAGAGAAAACATAGAGTATCTTTTAGTAAGTAGTAAAAGCAAATAAGAGATAACAATATCATAGAAAAATAATCATAAATGGAAACAAACATACATTTGTGTGTGTATGTGTATGTGTGTGTGTGTGTGTAGATTCAAAGAATAGGTAGAGTATTAGACTACCAAAGAGTCTAGAATCTCAAAATTCTAACCATGTCAAATAGTGAAAAAAGATAATATAAACCTTAGGATTATAGGATGCAGAAAATTCTGGAGCATAAGGGACCAGATATTGTTCTTGGCCCCACAATCATGAAGCAGTGTGGGATATCTCTTTCATCCAGCCTCAAATTGATCTTAGCTAGAATTCCTTTTGTGAAGCAGAAAATCACTGTCTATCAAGACTTCAATCCCGTAGGAGTGTGCAGGGAGCTCAGCTTGGCCTCAAGTGTTTCAATGTTTCTTATCCTATTTCAGGAAGCATGGTTCAGAAAAGATTATCTTTCCTTCAGGACAATGGTAAGAATAGAAAACAAAATAAAACAAAACATGAAAAATCCATCTATCATTCATGAACAATTCCTAGCAGAAATAGGTAACACATTTGAGTTGGCTAACAGAGTTAGAAATATTTTTTCTCTGTTAGGGATGACTATAAAGTTGAATATTAATGACATAATCATATGTGAAAAACTAAGGCCAATCTTCACAACCTAGCACATTAGGTCTTTGAGTGAAAGATAATAAAAAGGCACTGGTGAATGAATAGTTTGAAGATATCTGAATCCAATGCAATCCACATGTTCTAATCCTATAGATACATCAGATTATAAATAGGTATATGTAACTTTAAGCAAATGAACCATATCTAAATAAGAAGCAAGCCTGTAAGCAGAATCAGGGTAATCAATTTAGAATGGTGGTATATAAAGTGGAATAGGTATATTCATTTATATATTGCATGAAAAACATTATAATTTTAATTATTCTATAGTATTAATGTATATTTATATATATATATATATGTAATGCTTTATATAAAGCATTTGCAAAAGACTACCATATTGTATCTTCTGTAAGATAAGGCCAACAGTTTTTCTGTATCTATTATCATACTTTGATTGTATTTATAAGCTTAGAAGAAAGAGTGCCATAACTGGGAATGGTTGAGTGATGTTCTCCCTTCCAGTGGACTGTGAAAGTGCCCAATTAGTTGAATTTACACTACATAATTTTGATTTAAAAATAACTCAGTTGAAGTAGAAATATGTTCTTTACAAACTAAAATTAAGACATCATAGCAGAAAATATTAATTAATTACATTTGTCAAATAGAAAATGCAAACAGATGCCAGGTTAGTGCCTTCATAAGACACTTAAAATGATAAATTATCCCTAAAAGGTAGAAGTATATATTGCTAATAATCATCAATGATACTATTCAAAATATAGGCCTCCATACAATGTATTTAAAACTAACATTAGTTGTAAATGTTAGTTAACGGCAAAACAAAGCCGTTGCAAATAGCAAGCCATTTTAAAATTTAAGCATCTGGAATGTGAAGACAAACACCTAAAACTGTTGGATAGGTGTTACAAATGTGCATCACAGCTCAGAAGCCAGCAGCTACTACTGAGTGCATTCAACAAAATCACAGTTGAGAACAGAGGAAAAGGCAGACACAAGTTTAACACTTCTACAACTGAAATAGGAGACAAAAGTAACTGAAGTTTGATTAACAACACAGAGCTGAAGGTTCATACAGCTATGGTATAGAGGAGATATTTACATTTTATAGATGAGATAATAAATAAAGTCAGTTTCTTGTTTCTAAGCTTTCTACTGGTAGAAGCCAAAACTTAAAAAAAAAAAAAAATGCAGTATACCCATAAAAATTTTACAAACACTGAAATTCTACATTTACTCAGCAAATTTCTTTAGTGCTATTTCCATAATTGGTCCTGCAAACAGGGAAATAATTTTCTTCAGCACAGTCTATTGCATAAACATAATTTCAAGGACACACTAAACTTAGAGAAGACAGCATAGTCTTCAGTACATAGCTACATTAATTATAAGTCAATGCTCATAGCCAATTTCTGAAGACTCTATCTAGTCACTAAAACAAGCAAATTTCAGGACAAATTGCAGAATGATTTCTCATTTACTTGAAATTACAAAGTGTATTTAAAAGTACTAAACTTATTTCATTATTCCCCTATTTTGCTATTAAAGGCTAGCTCCTACTGAGTAAATTCCAATCAGTATTGTTCCTCCCAGAATGAAGAAAAATGTGTCTTAAAAAGCAGGTATGTAATAACTAAAGAATAATCCTTGAAATACACTAGAATATTTAAGCTCAGAGCCATGAGTTTATATTTAAAGAGACGTTACCAACAGACTTGACTATGAATTAATATTAGAAATATTTCAACAAGTAGGGCACTTATGATCATCAGAATGCCAATAAAACCAGTTAGGAAAGCTCTGTGTACAAACATGCTCAACTGAACACAAGGTCAATAACAGCACAGCTGTTCTAACAATTGTGAAGGTGAAATACTCGAGCTTTCCCTTTACAGTAATGGTCAGGAAGTTTAAATGGGAGAGACTCAGCAGTGTTAGATCCTTACATTATATCATTAATGCATAACTAATGAAAGTACCCCAAATCACTCATCATTTGCAGAGATCCAAATAATTCAGAAACATTTTATGCCATTTAAAATTTGCATTTACTGTATTAAATATTCAAGTCATCCCTAACACTTAAGGGAATGTGTTTCAGCAGCATTATAGAAGTTTTCAGAATTCTAAATTTCAATTCAAACCCGATGATTCCAGATTTTATAGACTTGTCATTATATCATACATACCAACAGCCCTTTGAGACAGGAAACCACAGTTAAATACTCCTCCGTCATGCACCAATAAGGGCCTGTGGTCACTGATTGTGGAAAATTTACAGAATATGTGAAGTTACAGGAATAATTACTGCAACTTAAGTTTTGTAATCTCTAAACATAAAATCACTTTCACAATTTTTTTTCTTGTCAGTGTTGGAGAAACTGGGAATACAGGTTCACAAGAATGAAAACGGACCTTCTTTTTCAACATTAAAAGACATAAACTCAAAAGAGATGAGAGATTTGAATAATTAAAACATATGAAAATGCAAAATTTCTAGGGAAAAAACGCACTGGAAAGCAACTACAGGAGAGTGTTCTCTATCATATACTTTACAATCAAATACTTAAACAAAGCACCAAATATCAAAGTAAAAATATTTAAATATGGTTTACTATGTTTAGCAAATGTGGTTTAGTATCTATATAATGTATAGATTGGAAGAAATGTAACTCAGTAAGAGAAGAACACCACAATTGAAATAAATATCTAGAAATCCTAAATGTTTAGTTTTTTAAATAAAATGTCGAAAATAGCTTGCAAGTATATCAAAAGTCATTCAATATCATGAATCACTAAGAAAATGAAAATCACAGGCAAATGAATAAGAGGTTATAGAAAAGATGATAGGTCAGCAATGGCTTAGATATGAAGAATAGGAGCCCTGTCTTGCACAGTATGGATGAAGGTTAAAAATAGTACTGCCATTATGGTACATAGAATAGAGTTCTCCACAAAATTATAAGTATCTTCATAGTACATCATGAAAGGGTATCTTCTTTGCACACCCAAAAGAAACTCAATAACTAATTGAAAAGTTATAATAGTGGTATATAATATGAAATGAATGCTAAGAATAGGCTCATTAATTAGGTATATCAGAGAAATTACTGGAGACCAGATTATTTAATGTTTTTATTTCAGTTGAACTTTGGAAAATATAATAACAATCAAGCTGCTAATACTCTTGAAAAGGATTAAATGTAATATCTAGAAATTCTGGGGAAATGTTGGACATCGGGGACAGCAACTGGTACAGATCACCTTTAAAATAGAAGCCTAAAAAGCCAAAGCAGAAGAAAATGTTAACAAAGCAAAGGGCCAAGGTTAGAGGCTGTTTAGAACACCTCAACAGAATCCTACCAGTGAACCACCACGTGTGGTTGACATTAGTTTTACAATTAACAACAATCAGAGGAGAGATCCCATATGTGCCCAACATTTATATAAAAGATGTCTGTAATACAAACATCATCAATTAATCACAAGTAGAATCAGGCAAGTAGGAATATATTCGCCCCTTTTTCAAAGCTTCCTTCTCATTGCCTCCATTCTGTATCATCCCATAAGAGGAGAAGAAATGTAGGCGGCAAGCCATTCCACATAGTACATCCCCCCATTTGTGTGAAGGAGAGGAGTTAAACAATGCACACAACATGTCAATGAGTATGATGCATACACACATTAGCCTGACCTCCCTTGAGCTGTGGGAAGAACTGAGATGCTGTCACAAAGTGGGAGTGTTCTGAAGAATATAGCATTCCTGAATTTGGCCACTTGAGTTTCTAAAACCCTTAGGATAGTCAGCCATGGACAAGCTTGTTCTCTGGAATCCGGAATCTGTTGTTGTAAAGTTCTTTTGGGAATACTTACATATCTTATGGACATCGTTTAGCTCCAGCAGCCTTCCTGGCCAGGCTGTGATGACTTTCCAGGCCATCTTCCCTGTGTGTGGCTCTAGTAGTACTGAACTTTCCATTTCACTAAATGTAGAGTGCTTCTGCAATTTGTGACAAAGGGTCTAATCTATTCTTTAGCTAGACAGTCTTCTGCTAAATTCCTTGCCTAGAAACCTTGAGAATTCTAGATCCTCCATCTATATTCCCTGACTAACATGTCTACCTATAAATACTTTGATAAAACCATTATCATACTATTTTAAAGTTTGTTTTAGTACACTCCCATTATGCAGTGACTAATTTGAAGGCGCACCTTAGTTATATGTAGATACCACTGGTCTCAATTCTGTCATGGACACAGCATCTGCTTTTAAATCTGTTGAAATGTATGGACACACTGTGCCTTTTCACAGTCCACACACATATAACAATTCTTGCAGTAAACAAGACAGTGATCTTTACAACACACACACACACACACACATACACACACACATACACTTAACTAAACTAAAAAGTGAAGTACAATGAAAAGAAAATTTACTTTTTTAAGACTCCCCCCCAAAAAAAGCACTATAGAAAGTTAAGTTTGATATTAGCATTAACCACATTTAAAAAAACTTATCCAGTTGGCAAAGCAGTAGATCAGCATAACAAGTATGTAGAAAAATCTGTGCAAGGGCAGTGAGCTGTTAGTAATAATGGTATGTTCAGAGAACAGGGAGAAGTTCAACGCAATCTTTAAAAATAAAAGCCTCGCTCAGAGTTACAGTGCCTTAGAACTGCTGCCCTCTGTGCAGTCTCCTCCTCAGCCACGCTGCTTAAAAATGCTGCCTGCACTCTTTCTCCACTTCCTCACTTCCCACATGCCTCCGCCCACTGCAATCTGGTTGCTTTTGCCACCATCAGCAAACACCTTCTTGTTCTTAATCTAATGACATATTTAAGCATTTTTTCTCAGTTTTCCCATCATAAAAGAGATAGTTTTCATCTCACCACTTAAGCAACATTCTTTAAGATCTATCTTCCTCTTCTTCTCAGCCTCTACTGTTGAGATCCCACCATGGGACCAGAGTCTGTCTCATACCCACCAGTCTGTATGTAGGATGTGCCTTAGAAACAGTATGGGTATTTACAGCAATGGATAAATTTAATTTTGCTTAATCTATACATGCAATTTCTGGATTGCTTGCCTAAAAACAAAGGTTCCTCCAGACTTGCAATCTAGGAATCAAGCACTCCATCTCCAGATTTTTATTCCCTTCTTTATGTTTAGAAAGAAAGCATTTATTTTGACTCGCAGTCACAGGGGAGAGTCCATCATAATGGAGAAGTTCTGGCAGGCAGAGCAAGAAAGCAAGTAGGGGCTACTGCATCCATAGTCATGAGATAGAGGGTGATGGGGACCAGGGTTAAACTCTTTTGCAATCACGTGTAGATTCCCATTTTATTTTAAATGTGTATATTTTGTAATTGATGTTTGTGTGTCTTTGTCTCTGTGTTCAGTGTGAGTGTCTGCCACCCATATATTAATTCTTGCAGACCCCAGAAAAGTGTGTCAGATCCTCTGGAGCTTTCTGCCAGTTTTGAATCTTTCAAAGGGAGTGTGGGACACTAAAGCTGGGTCCTCTGGAAGATCAATAAGTATTCTTAATTCACTATCCATCTCTCCAACTCGTGCAACTTTTAGTTTAAAAATCACTCTAATTCAAGAAATTATAACTGTATAATATGCAACTTACACAACAGAATGGATAGGATGGAAAGTGTTACTTGGTCCACAGGAAACCAGGACATTTAATAAGGATGTTCTAAATTTACACAACCCTCACTGGCCCCTGAAAAGTATTGGGTGGACTCATTCTAAACTCGTCTTCACTTACTCTATTTTCTGGATATGTTACTTAGTCCCCAAGTGTTCAATCTGTATTTTTTTTCTCCAACTTCTGTAGCTAGTAGATCAACCAGTCATCAATTGCATACATAGCAAAGTTTTGAATAACTACCATTTTTCTCCTCTACTGCCACCATCTCATCCTATCCCACCTCAGCTGACTGTCATGTCTTGGCTAAGATAGCCTCTATCTCACTCGTTTTTGCTTTTTCCCACATCTGACATCTATTACATGTTTCTGAGGACCACATAGACTCTAAGACACAAGTCTACCAATGAATGTGTTATATTCTCAACCTAGTACACATCAATTTTGAGAGGCACCTGGGAAACAACTTATTTACTAGAAACTTCAGCCTATCTCATTAAGGTATTTATTAGTTTTATTTTGAGAAGCATTTTTACATATGCTTTCATGTGGCTGGAAAATATCTGATGCATGAAAGTGATCTTCGACTCTAAACTTCTCACTCCAAAGTATCAACTAGTAGCTAGAAACTAACTTTTTTTCTTACTTATTCATTTTACACCCCACTCACTGCTCACCTCCCAGTAAGCCCCTCCATCAATACTTCCACTAGTCTTCTTCTCTTCTCCTTTGAGGAGGTATGCCCCCTATGTATCTCCCAGATGCTGGTACTTCAAGTCTCTGCAAGAATGGTTGCCTCCTTTCCAAAAGATGCCAGACAAGGCAGCCCAGCTAGAAGAACATATCCCACATACAGGCAAAAGCTTTTGGGATAGCTCTTGTTCTAGTTGCTTGGGAACCACATGCAAACCACGCTGCACATCTCCTACATCTGTGTAGGGAATCCTTGGTTCAGCCCATATATGCACTTTGAGTGATGGTTCAGTCTTTGAGAGCCCCAAGAGTCCATGTTAGTTGATTCTGTTGGTCTTCCTGGGGAGTTGCTATCCCTAAGTGGATACAAACTAACTTTTGAATGCCAGTTTTAAAACAAGAAAAGATCATAACTTCACTTCTGATACACAATGCATCCAAAGTATCCTAGACCAACTACATAGGCAAATGACAATGTGAAGATGACAAGTAAGCCCACTGTGAGTTTTCCACTATACACTAATGTCTTATGGCTCATTATACTTCTGAACTACATAGTATCACATTGGCTTCTTGTGATTTGTACTTTGTACTTCGTGTTTACAGAGAAGAATAAAAATATGACCCAAGCAGGTCAACGTAATTAATACATCACAGTCACACTTACCTTAATGTCTAAATTGTTATTAATATAAATGAAAACACAGTTGATGAGAACTCACAATTCTACTCTGAAGTTTGCAGTGCTATAGCACTAACACTGAGCAAAGAACAATCACCTAAGCTGTGGTTCTTTTTAGAGGCCTGGGTACAACATTTTGTAGCTTTGGTGCTAATGTCATAAAATATGCATGTGCAATGAAATGTCTACCAATACAAGAAAAGAAATTTTTTGTGGAAAAGACATATTTCTTTATATGGAAATTCATGAAGGTAGGTCAGGCGTGTGAAAATTTGCTGTAGTGTGCACTCCTACTGCAAACTTTGTCCATTGTTAGCTACCAGTATATTCTAATGCTTAATTACCTTCTTACTCATTAATTTTTAAATGTTGAAATTAAAGATTTTTAACTTAACTGCAGACACTGTAATTAGAATCATTAATTATAATTCAGATCCACAACTTTCTTTGGACAATTACACTGGCTAATGAGTTTTTGATCGCCAAGTGTGAGCCTGTGTCTGCATGCTTATGTGCATGTGCACATGTGTATATATGTGCATGGGTGGTTTTTTCCTTTGGTTCTTAATACTTTGTGCTATGGTACTATTTTCCCTCAGGCTAATGTCAGAACAAATCTATATCACTGACCTAGAAGGACCTAGAAGTTTAGTTAGGTTTTGCTATGGATTATGTATTTCATAGAAAGAATAGCAGTTACACTACTAAAAAGGAAATGAAATATTTCCCTTATTTGTTCTTATTAAGTAAATACTTTTATGAGCTGTGAGCCGTATTCCTCCACATCTTCTACTTGTAGGCTATAAAATGGATTTGCTTTTCTTTCCCATTTGCGGCATGTCTATTTAGATTATTTCTGTTTAGATTTAACACAGTTTCAAACTTGTCCTCATTATTTTTATTTTTCAGCAAAAGGAGTACCAATCAAGAATAAAACATTTCATCTTGTCATCATGAGACCTAAGTCATTTCTCTTCACAAAGTTGATGAGGACTCTCTTTTATATTTCATTTGCTTCCTGATTATTTTTGAGAATTTCAATCATGAGAATTGTACTTATATCATTTCCCATTTCTTTTACAGGCAATTAATCTTCTCTAGCTGACTTGGGGTGTGAGTATATATGTTAATGTGATCTATAACTTGCATATATGTATAGTGTATTTTTGGATAATTATAGATAAACATGAGTATTTGTATATGTATATAAATATGTTTACATAAAGGTTTCAAAATAAGTATTCTCTAATTTCTTATTTCTTTCTTGGACCTGGACAAATATGATACCATAGCTTCTCAATGACTGAACTATCACTTGACTCCCATTTTAAATCATCTTTCCCTCCGACACTACAATGTGTCCCTTTGCTCAGTACTTTGTCTCATCTCCAAGCCTAGCCCCTTTCCCTTACTTAGATTAGGAGATGGATTATGTCAATATATTTTTATTTCTCAGTTATGTAGTATCAGGTCCAGACAAATGTGGTATTTGGAGTAACATTCTAATGTCACATCAAGAGGGGGAAGCTTTAGTTCCTGACACTTTTCTGGTGTTTTTCTTTGGCAAAGCTTCTAGGAATGGTGTGCTGGGAATTTTCAGCACCAGGCAAGGTTGTGTTAGAAAGCACACATCTCTTCTCGTGTTTCTTCAGCAGCTGCAACTTGGGTTTCCTGGCTGCTGATCCTCTTCACTGAACTGTGAGCTCAGTCGTGGAGAATTTCAGGCTTGTTCCCACCTCCCTGTCATCCTCTGCTTCAAACTGCTGCTACATGTGCATTCTGTTATTATCTGTTATTTTGCCTTAAGTGCTATTTTAGCCCTTTAAGTGCTTAACAAACCTCTAGGTAGTTAGTAATTCTTTGTATGAGATTTTCCTGCTCATATTGCCCTTATAGGTTCTATCTTCTTTTTAAAATTATGTTTGAAATGGAAACAGGATTACATCACCTTCCCCTTCCCTCTCCCTCTCCCCCTAGCCTCTCTCAGGTACTCCCCCTTCATCAGCTCCCACGATACACTTCCAATATACACTTCCAACAGCCTCTTTTTCCCCAGTTATTACTGTTACATAGACACATATATACATATACCAATATGTCTGTGTAAGTGTGAGTGTGTACACAAACAACAACAACAACAAAAAAAATCCCTGCTATTTCTGATTTGTGGTTGCTGTGTATATGGTTTCCAGACTAACCAATTAAAATTGGCCAATTAGTAAGGGCATTGATCCCTGGGCAAAGGCTATTTCTTCTCCCAAGAGTCAGTAGTTCTTTGCCTAAGATTCCCTTATATTTCCCCCTTCTATGTGAATATGTTCATTGGTATTTCTATTGTGAGAGTCTACCTCCAGTAGATGGAAGGGTCTCAAGTGGAGGGACTGGGTTTCTAACCCATGATCAAAACTTCTGACCCAGAATTGCTCCTGTCTAAAAGAACTGTAGGGACAAAGATGGAGATGAGACTGGAGGAAAGGTGATCATCTCATGGAGTCCAGTGATCCATCTCATGGTGGTGGTGAGAGGGAGCACCAAAGCCTGACACTATTACTGGTGCTATGTTGTACTTACATACAAGGAGCATAGCATAGCATCCTCTGAGCGGCCCTACTAGTACCTAACTAAGACAAACACAGATACTTACACCCAACCATTGGACTGAAATTGGAGATCCCTATGGTTGAATTAGGGTATAGATTGAAGAAGCTGAAGGGGAAGGGAATCTCATAGGAAGACAAACAGTCTCAACTAACCTGGATGCCTGTGGGCTCTGAGAGACTGGGCCACCAACAAGATAGCATACATGGGTTTGTCTGAGGCCCCTGGCACAGGTGTAACAGAGGACTGCCTGGTCTGACCTCAGTGGGAGAAGATGTGCCTTATCATGAAGACATTTGAGACCCCAAGGAAGGGGCATACTTGGTGGAGGGAGAGGAAGCACCTTCTGGGAAGAAAGGGGATGGAGGGATGGGATGAGAAACTGTGGAAGGAGAGACCACCGGGTGGGAGGAGAAAATGGCTGTAATGTAAATAAATAAAATATTTTTTAAAAAAGAAAAGAAAAGATAAAATGAGCATGTGTATGTTTGTGCACACATGCGTGCAAACACACACACACACACACACACACACACACACAC